>LPNX010644882.1:0-92003 GCA_001517045.1 Pseudotsuga menziesii
GTTTGCAGAGTGAGCAAATAAGAGACGCCTTTTACTTCACAGTTGTGATTAACTCTGTAAGAGGTTACAGAGTTTTATTTCCACAGCACTTTGGGATGGGAACCAAATTTCTATGTATGTAATTGTAATGTTGCTAGAACAAAATTTGTGCCGTTATCTCTCTGGCATATTCAAGAATATGTGTCATTGTCAAGTTTCATTTATGAAATATTTGTGTGTATTCTTATAGAAGTCTATTTAATTACTCGTTCTTAGATATCGTGCATAACGATCCCTCTTGAAAATCATCTCTTAGAAGAAAAACATATCATGTGTTCAGAAAAAAAATGTTTCTTCACATCTGTTAAAAGATAATAAAAAAACTAATTATTTTTCTGTAGTTCAACCTCTCTACAGACTTGCAGATGGCAAGAAAATGTTTAGATGGGCACTAAGCACGATAAGGTTTTTCAATGCCTAAAAGATACATAATGCTCGACTCCTGTATTGTTACTCAATTTCCAACAACCTTTTGATGTTGAGACAGATGCCTTTCAATATGCAATTGGAGCTATTTTTAAGTAGGAACAACATCCATTGACAAAATAATTAGAATTGTTCTTTAATACCAAATTAAATTACAACAAATAGACCAAGAGTTTTATAACTTGGCAGTGGTGGGACTTTGTCTTCGCAATGAAACTGCAGCTCCTGTAGATCACCAACTGTTCTGTTCCTTGATTCTTAATCAAAGATACGATAACATTACAGCATGAAACGTGAGTCTCACTTGCAGTAGTTTCATGCGATCAAGTACAAGAAGTATCAGACTTTAAACGCAACATATAATTATCAGCCTCTTTTGATGGTCACTGTTGTAATTACGAAGACTTGAAGGAGCTTTATACTTATCCACATTTTCTAACCATTATCTTAAGGATAATAGTCAATCGAGCACATTTTCTGATTATACCCTCAACGAGGGCATACTATATAAAGCTAAGCCAACCATGAGTTTCAATTGGCCATTATAGTTGTATAGTTGTAGAGAAGTTGATATGAGAACATGAGAAGGTTAGGAAGCCAGGTTACCAAGATACAGATATGGATATGGATCTGGTTATAAATCTGCTGACTTTTTGAAAACCGAGGATCTAAATATGGGCGGCCAGGATACGTAAGTAAAAAAAATCTAACATTATTTTTAAATTTTAAAAAACATATTCAAAGTTTATAATCAAAACCAAAANGTTGTATATGAGAACATGAGAAGGTTAGGAAGCCAGGTTACCAAGATACAAATATGGATACGGATCTGGTTATAAATCTGCTGACTTTTTGAAAACCGAGGATCTAAATATGGGCGGCCAGGATAAGTAAGTTAAAAAAATCTAACATTATTTTTAAATTTTAAAAAACATATTCAAAGTTTATAATCAAAACCAAAAAAAATCTAACATTATCTTTAAAATTTAAAAAACATATTCAAAGTTTATAATCAAAACCATTCNATGAAATATTTTTGTTCATATAGATCTAATTACATATTCAAAGTTTATAATCAAAACCATTCGTGAATCACATCTTAATGGAAACCATGAAATTTGAAATGATATATTTTTCTTCATATAGATCTAATTACATATTCAAAGTTTATAATCAAAACCATTCGTGAATCACATCTTAATGGAAACCATGAAATTTGAAATGATATATTTTTCTTCATATAGATCTAATTACATATTTGGAAATGGGTCTTACATATTCATCATTTGCATAATGCTACTCTACATCATGAATGGGTCTACGTCTTCATCATTTGCATTATGTAACTCTACATCATGAATTGCCATTGAGGGGTTGGGAATGTTGTAAGCTGTGCATTGAGGTGAGTCACGACATTCAATGACATGTTTAAGTCAAAGATCTCAAGTTTCACATCCCACATCTTAATTGGATCTTTCTTTCACTTTGGATTAGANCGAGTCACGACATTCAATGACATGTTTAAGTCAAAGATCTCAAGTTTCACATCCCACATCTTAATTGGATCTTTCTTTCACTTTGGATTAGAATGCTATAGCAAGCGGATNTATTTGGATCTTTCTTTCACTTTGGATTAGAATGCTATAGCAAGCGGATGTTGGAATGAATATATAAAAAATCTTTTGGCTTTGCTTCATTGAATGGATAAAACCNCTTTTCTTCATTGAATGGATAAAACCATTTGTACTTGAATTTCTTTTAGCTAATGAGGAACCAACAACTTGCCATAATAACTTGATGGCCTCTTTTTAGCCCCANTAGCTAGTGAGGAACCAACAACTTGCCATAATAACTTGATGGCCTCTTTTTAGCCCCAAGGGTTAGCTCAATTGGTAAGACGTGTGCACACTCTCTCGGTTCGGGGNTTATCCCCAAGGGTTAGCTCAATTGGTAAGATGTGTGCACACTCTCTCGGTTCGGGGAGAGGTCACGGGTTTGAGCCTTGAGTCCTTTGGGGTTAGGCCTTCAGCCTTGAGTCCTTTGCGGTTAGGCCTTCTACGAGGATGGCCGACAGTTTACCACCTCTACCATCCACTAATGTGGGGAAGTATTGCTGGGTTTACCGTGGATCTTTCCATCTAAAAAAACTTGGTGGCCTCTTTTGATGGTCACTATTGTAATTACAGGAACCAACAACTTGAGATAATAACTTGGTCTCTTTTGATGGCCACAGTTGTAATTACGAGAACCAACAACTTGCGATAATAACTTGGTNTTCTCGTGGATCTTTCCATCTAAAAAAACTTGGTGGCCTCTTTTGATGGTCACTGTTGTAATTACAGGAACCAACAACTTGAGATAATAACTTGGTCTCTTTTGATGGCCACAGTTGTAATTACGAGAACCAACAACTTGTGATAATAACTTGGTCTCTTTTGATGGTCACTGTTGTAATTGCGTAGACTTCAAGGAGCTTCACACTTATCCACATTTTCTAGCCATTATCTTAATGATAATAGTCATTCTTTCAGATGAGAACATGAGAAGGTTAGGCTGATCCCACCATGAGTTCCAATTGGCCATTATAATTCATACTATATAAAGCTAAGCCCNTATGAGAACATGAGAAGGTTAGGCTGAGCCCACCATGAGTTCCAATTGGCCATTATAATTCATACTATATAAAGCTAAGCCCACCATGAGTTCCAATTAGCCATTATAATTGTAGAGAAGTTGATATGAGAACATGAGAAGGTTAGGCTGAGCCCACCATGAGTTCCAATTGGCCATTATAATTATAGAGAAGTCGATACGAGAACATGAGAAGGTTAGAAAGCCAGGTTACTAAGATATACATATATGAATATGGATCTAGTTATAGATCTGCCAAATTTTTGAAAACTTGGGATCTACATATAGGCATGATAAAAAATTAAAAATATTTTTAAATTTTGAAAAACATATTCAAAGTTTATAATGAAAACCATTCTTGAATCACATCATTATTGAAACCATGAAAATTGAAATGATATATTTTGCCTCATATAAATGGATTATATTGAATACAAAAATCGGATTATAGTAAATACAAAAATCACCGAGACAGTGATCCAACTGTAGAGGGGCGAGAGACCCTAATCAAAGAGCAACTTCAGAGAAAGAGGCACCATCAAAGAGAGGGACACACTCAGTCTAAGGGGAACACTACCCATCTATCCTTCAGAGATTAGACTTGTGCATCAAAGCCTTTTGGCTCAGAGATAAGTCTATGTTGGNAGTCTAAGGGGAAAACTACCCATCTATCCTTCAGAGATTAGACTTGTGCATCAAAGCCTTTTGGCTCAGAGATAAGTCTATGTTGGATTGATCTATTGTACCAATTGTAAATTGCTTGAAGATAATAAAAGCTATTATATCTCTCACTGGTTTTCTAGCAAGTATTTTTTCAGGGTCATTAGACCAAAAACTTTGGTGTCAATTTTTATGTGTGATTGCTATATTGGTTAAAAGAAGTGAATTGATCTAATGTGTTTCAGTTTCATGTCATAAATACTTGCATGTGATTTAGAGAGACCTAAGACCAAGTTGGGATCAAGTATTTCAGAGAGATTCTAAAAATTTCACATTTAATTAGTCATTTTGGCATTTTCACTCCCATTTTTTCTATGACACCTCAGGGTCCAAAACTCACAAGTTAAAAAAAAGGGAACTTGTGTCCAAGTTTCAACTTTTCGATCGTTGCCATTTCGGAGATACACACGATGTAAGTCAAGCAATTTGAATAGCCCAAAACTCTTCATCAGAGAGGCCTTTTTCTAAACTATCAAATAGTTTCAAAATAGATTGGTGGGTTAACAGGAATTCTTATGTGTTTCCCAATGATGTTCTTTTTCTTATTAATAGGTTATACTGGTTAGGCAATGATAGATACTAGACTACTCGTTCTCACTTACCCGCTAACAATTACCTTCACGACGTATTATTGCACCTTCCTTGTGGCAATTGCTAGTTTTTAGAACTTTTACATGTTAACAAGCCAATAAAAATAAAAATAAAAGACAACTTTACATGGTATTTTGGTTTATTGTTTAAAAGACTTTGAATCATTACAACCTTTGCATGTTAGTAATTACATGGCAAAAAAAATAAAAGACAACTTTTAGATGATATTTTGCTTTCTTTTTTCCAGTGACTTAAAATTGACCATTTAAAACGTTTTTAAAAATTAACAATATATTTAAATGTTTCTCATTTTGAAATGAGATGGTTCGAACTTTTATTTTTAGTTAAATAAAAATTAAAAAATACTTACCAATTATTTTGAGTTTTTAAAAAAAGTGACTGGAGCAAAAAGTCAAACTTCCGTAGTTATATTGTTTAAATGAAATTTATAATGTATTCTATTTTGTATCTTCTATGCGTTAATATTGGAAAAAAGGAAAGAGGCAGATATTTTTGCTAAATCCCAGCATGCCATGACTTTTATGTTCCACATTTATGAGAGCAATGTCTACCTAACAAGAGAACGGCTAAAGAATATTTTGAATGCCCGCACTTCTAGAAGTATTTGAACAGTTAAATATAATTTTCATTAAGTGGAGCATTAAGTTCCATAAATTTGAGCTTTCTCTTTACAGGTGGCAACCGCTTTTAATTCATTTGAAAGTTCTAAAAGTCAGATTTACCTACTTTAATTTCTAACTCGTAATATATGAGTAAGCTACAGTAAAGCACGTAATGATTTGTCCCAAAAGACCCACTCAATCATATGATACGGGACAAACTGGCAGCTAACACTCATATTATATGACTAAGCCCTAGTAAAGCACGTTAAATTCTTCTATCATCCATTGAACCATATGAATTTTTTATTTTATTTTCCAAAAAAACCATTCAATCATATGATATGAGACAAAATGCGAGGTAAGCACAGTAAAGAATTGCCAATTTGCCATTGCGTAGAGAATCCAAGAAATTATGTTCGTTGAATAATAATTATATGTACCATCGTTTCGAAATATCCTTTAATAATAGAAAGTAGCAGGTAAGCTTAGGAAAGGGGAATTTCAATTTGAAAAGGGGCCATGTTATTTCCATTAACATGTTATTTCTGTTATGCATACTTTACATGCAAAGGAATTTGGAAATTACAAATATTCTATGAATAGTAAAATTATTATCCAAATACATCTCTATCTACTAGAGAAATGATTTTGTTAATGAGCTAAGATTAAGAAGTATTTGATAAGAGTAAAAGTATATCTATTGCAAATCACCAACTTTAAATGATGAATTAATTAGCAATTTATTTGTATGTGATAGTTGTATTCATTAATTTGAAATCACCAACTTTAAACGTAGCATTTGTATGTGATAATTGTATTCATTAATTTGAGAATTGAATTATGATAAGTTTTTTTCAAAATGATATAAAAATTTACTATATATAAAAAAACTTAAAATTATGAAATTTTAATTACTGGAGTTTTTTTCATATGGAAATTTGCACGGAAAACCCAGCAATACTTCTCCACATTAGTGGATGGTAGAGATGGTAAACTGCCGGCCATCCTTGCAAAAAGCCTAACCCCAAAGGACTCAAAGCTCAAACCCATGACCTCTCCCCGAACCCAACCCCGAACCCAAAGACTTGTACCTTCCCTGTTTCGAGAACAATATTAAAAAAGTTTCTGTTTATGCTTTAAGATCGATCCACGAACCTTAAACATTACATAAACTAACTTGCTAGCGAAACCTGGATTATTTACCATGTTGCAAAACAAAAAATCATGATGGGATATATCAAAGTTCGAGGAACAAAAGGTGATGACAAGTCTGTCACGTGCCGGCCTACTGCCTAGTGTTCAGACAGCTAGATCTAACGTTTAACCTCTTTTTTATTTCTCCGACTTTAAGGCTTTGTAAGGTACGAGCAAAGTTTCATGGTCTTTCGCAGTGTGGTGATACAGACTGTGACCCACCGAGTACTAAGGAGGATAAAAGACAACTAAAACGTTACTTTTTCGGTGAATTCTTTAAAGAAACTGGTTGAATTTTTTTTCTTTAAAATTATTTTTGAAAATGGTAATATGAGCAATGAGATTTATATGTCTTAGCTTAAATAATTGATTTTAAAACAATTCAAATAGTTATTTAACCAATCTAAATTATTATTTTCAACATTATTTGACCAATCTAAATTGCTCGCATGAATTGCTCTGTTAACACTTACACTTACACTGCTCCCCACCCACGCACAGACCGTGTCTTGAAGGTTTCCAAGAACAGAAAAGATGCATTGAACTAGTCCATGGGACTATAACTGGACAAGATGGGGTTAATAATAATCCAGCACTGCAACGATTTTTCTTATCTTGCAGGGACTGAATCTTTATTTGGAACAGAGGCGAAAGAAACCGAGTAATTGGATTTGGATACCTAAAATGTTGATTATAGGTATTTATTGTTGGTCATTAACAAAATTTAATGGATTTTTTACAAATCCAACCCTTGTTATTCCGGGATTTCATCAATTAAAATTTGTATGTCAAAATATTTAAAATTTATTAAAATAATTAAAACTTAATTTTTTTTTCATGCATAACTAATCCATCTTGTTGGTCTTGGAATAAGAGTTAAACTGTTTCTAGTGAACTAAGAGTTGGCCTTCTTCAGCTAAGAGTTAGTTTTTTTCAGATATATTTTCAATGTAAGGAAACAGGTCAAGGACCCAAGATCTAGAGGTATCTCACAGAGTGAAAATCTATCTCTTTAAGGACCATCATATAGGTTATTTCAAGGTGTATGGTTTTCCTTGAATAATGATGAGGAATAAACTGGCATTTGCCATTAACAACTAGTGATGATTTTCCTCAATGCCACTTGAACAATTAAGTTATGATTTTTTTTGTCATCTTCTAAAAAAATCTACCTATTCCAAAAATGAATACTGAACAACATTTGCGAGGTAATGAAGAAAGAAGGACTTAGTTTCTTAAAAAAACAACTTAGTTTAATATAAAAGCTGCTGCCATTCAACTGTTCAGGGCTTATAGCTGGACTACTTAATACAAGAGAGGGAGGAATCATTCTTTCATTGTAGCCCATCAAAAACTTATGAAAGAGAGAGGGATCATTCTTTCCTTGCATCCCATCAACACATTAACGGACTAAAACACACAAAATATTGACATCTGCATTCTGCAATTCTCCTGGTTTGTTTTGGATTTGTTAAGACTCTCATTGATCTCCAGTTTTTCAGTATGCTATATTCTTCACCATTTTGTAAACATTATATGAATATATAGTACCCCTGCACCTTTAACATCGTCTAGTCCCTTGTTTGTTCGGATTGCATATCAATTAAAAAGAAACCTGTTTGTGTGGATTGCATAACAATAAAAGACCGATTTGAAGAAATTATTGAATCCACGGAGAATGCCACTCAAAACAGAAAGAAAATATATCAAATGACCTTTTATGTAGAGCACAGGCACAGGGATTAAACAGAGTGTAATCTGAACTCTATTTTCTCATATAGAAATGACAGCTCGAGGCTTCATGCTGAGGAATAACACAAGAAAACAAATCATTAAACACATTCACCTGAAATTGGTATATACAATAACTCAAATCATGCACATATATTTTTCCTGCAGAGATGACAGGCAGTGAGAGCAGGTTCAAGCGCCCTTCTTCCTATTGGTAGAGGTGTGATAGCGATGATCATATGTAGATGGTTGTTTCTTGTCTCCATATATTTTTCCTGCAGAGATGACAGGCAGTGAGAGCAGATTCAAGCGCCCTTCTTCCTATTGCTAGAGGCGTGATAGTGATGATCATATGTAGATGGTTGTTTTTTGTCTCTTTTGGAGAAGAGGCCGCGGAAGCCAAACAAGCTACCACCGCCATTCCAACCACCTCCCACGTAGCCAATGCCAATGCAGGCAGGCACATTCAGTACCGGATTCACCCTCACCCCTCCTATCGAGTTAGACTTAACTAGCAAGCACCCGTCTGCCATTGGTCTTCCAGGCCTTGGGGAATCCAAACTGGTAACTTTGGCAGTACTACTACTGGACCGCTCCAAGTTTCGAACCATCAACCTCCCATTCCCAACAACCCTTCCGGTATTCCGATGACTGCTCAGGCCTCCTCTTATTTTCAAAGGTCTTCCTGGGCTGCTACCTTTGCTTCTGCCACGCGTCTTCCTAGCCTTTGTTTCTGCTTTGCCGTCTTCTGCCTGAAACCTGGGCTTCAAGTCACCGAGGTATCGGGGGTCAGGTTGGACTTTATTGCTTATGCTCCATCCTTCTGGGGGTTTCGAACCTTCGACTGGGCCTGAAAGATCAATCTCTATTTCTTTAGACGTGCACTGGGCACCGACTGATCTGCTTCTGTAACAAAATGCAGAAGTCGCCGCCTTGTGCTTACGTTCTGCTGTAGAGTGACTTCTGGAAAATGGTAAGGAGCAAAATAAACTGTTCCCCTTCGTTTCCCCGCTGCCTGTGCTGCAGCTCCTTGAAAATGGCCACCGAGATCTCGTAGAAGAAGGTTGTTGCTTCACATTGTTACCCGATCTGTCTTGATCCACAAGCTTAGATGGTGTCCCTCTGATCTCTGCACACGCATTTTCCTTGTTGCTCAGCTTAAGCATGATTTCTTTCCACTTACTGGGCGGCTTATGACGTGAGGATTTGGAGGCAACGTCTCCCGAACAGCCGCTTGTTATCTTTGAAGGAGGATAGGAGGTGGATCTAACCGGTGACCGACACCTTGAGTTCTCAAGACCTAGATGACTAGCAATGGTTACAGGTTGGGCTTCAGTAGGGCGACTTAGAGGAAGAATCTTGCCGTCCATGAACAATTCATCAGCAACAGATAGCAGAGCTTCTTCGAAGATTGAACGCCGGTCATTGTTATTAGTCGCCACGCAAAACTCAAAGTCTGTGTCGTAATTAAGATCGGCCACATCTTGCCTTTTCCGTTTCTCGGGAGAAATCCGGTCGCTCTGCGAGAGATTGAGAGAAAATGAAATTCTAGGGCTCTGCCAGTCGCTTATAGGCCTCTCAGTCTCTGTCTGCGAGAGATCGAGAGTATAAGACAATCGAGGACTCTGCCAGCCGTTTCTAATCTCGGATGAGGCCATTGCGCTTTTGATTCACAGTTCTTCAAACTCCGCTCACGGTGCTTTTACGATCAAGAACCTGCATACATCTAATAAATCAGAGCAAGCATATATGAAAGGCATATTGAAGGTAAAACCTTTCGGATAAAATACTGAACCCTTATCCATTCCAGCAAAAACTTACAGACAAAACAAGCGTTCGCCATTCTAGGAGTCTAAATTACCAAGCCAGTACAGAAATATTCGAACATGATAAATATTACATTGGTAAAATATGCTCAAGTACGATTCGAATTTGAAAGAATCTAAATAAAGCAAAACACAGGACAGCTTCACCGAAAATCAAGGCGTTCCGGGAGAAACTTTAGAATGACAAAATGCAGTCTAGACCCTTACATTCGTAGAGCTCCCTACAGAAACAGTCACAGAATGATTTAACAGGTTGCATAAATTTTCAACCAAATCTGCGCAGGCCATGCCTTTAAACCAGGCGTTCAACAGAAACATTGTCCTTCTATTTCTTTAATTATAAGAAAAACTGAAGCAAAGCGTACATACGGCTGGGCTATCATATACAATAAATTGGGGAAAATGCGGTAGCAAAACAGTGTTTAGATAACTGTGTCAGGCATCCAATGACAGGCTTCGAACCTTTGAGAGGTCGCCAGGCTCACCACGGAGGCCATATCTTCACTGACGCGCTGTTCTATAATATTTTAATAGGGAAAAAGCAGAAACTCCATTGAAGCGAATACAAACAAGGAAACATACTAAAAACAATTTCTTGCATTTATTATTCTGAAAATGAATGCAAACAAAACCATCCAGAAACACAAAATTGGCACTATTTACCTACCAAATCGACATGATCGAGAGGATAAGTAGTCTATTTTTTTTGCTGTTGCTGTTACTGTTATGGGCGATGAACAGTTTAGTTGATCCTCTGATACATCTGCTCCTTTAAATCCGACCATTTCCCTCGCTGCATAAATAGGCAATATAATTGTTACCAAGTAAAAGGCAAAAAGCAAAGCTGCAACAACTTGTTACAGTCGATTTCTTTCGACAGGAGGAAACCACGCCTTGGTCTTCCCTCTTTTACTTCTTCTTTCTTCTTCACATGTCACCGTCACTGCAAACGGCAGCCATCACGGCGTTACTATTGCTGTGTCCCACCATAAATTTACTACCCGTTTGAATTTTAAATTTTGTTGGGAAATCCAGTAGCCGGAAGTGGAACAGAACGGAACGGGTCATCGGACTGACGGTTTAAATAAGCCGGCGCCACGACGGGCCCGTTCTTCGGAGAGTGTTGACCTGGGTATCGAGAATTGGTGGCATTTACATGAAGCTCTGCCATTCATAACCTTCTAGAATTGAGACCGTTTAAAAAACGGGGTGTATTGGAATCAATTTTTTCAAAGGTTTAAGTTCTTCACAGTTTTCATTTTGGGTTCGATTTAGAAGCATAAAATATCTTTAAAACCATAGTTATTTAAATCACATTCAAAGTCTAAAGCTTTTCCAGAACTTTATGCCAAATTTGTCCCAAGAAAAAGAAAGCTTTCGCTGTAGGATTAGTTTATTCACTATTTTCGAACAACTTAGTCCAAAAGGCATCTAATCACGTTATGAGTTCTTAGAGTAAGTTATATGTTTGGATTATTTTTGTTAAACAATCACTAAAAAATTAGTAAAAAGGAATGGATCTTTGACTTATACTCTATAGAATGTTATTAGTCAAAACTGGAGGCTATAATTCAATTTGTGAAGTACAATGTCTCGCAGGGTATTTTTATCTATATAATTGGGATTAAAAAAAATTACTCCAAGACTTCAATAGCGTAACTTGGTCATATTCGAGAGACATGCATGTGTGTTTGGTGATCCGAGTACAACGCCAAAGGAAGAGGGAGTCGTCTCTCCTTCTTGTGACCTTCCAACCTCAAAACAAGGTGAGGTGGAAGGTGGTCACTTCTCTTTCTAAGTTTTCACTTCCATTGACCCATTGACTTAAATTTGTGAACTT
Source organism: Pseudotsuga menziesii (assembly GCA_001517045.1). Classification (NCBI taxonomy): domain Eukaryota; kingdom Viridiplantae; phylum Streptophyta; class Pinopsida; order Pinales; family Pinaceae; genus Pseudotsuga; species Pseudotsuga menziesii. The sequence continues at coordinate 11,622 of LPNX010644882.1, forward strand.
GTTTTTGAGTTTCTTTCTTACTTTTTAAGCCTTTCTAATTTGCAGAGAGTTGAGTGTTTATTTACCACTAACAACATATATGGGGTTTGGTGACTTGCCTTTTGCACCTATTGGTTTTTTTCAACATAAAAAGATTTTTGCACTTATGGGTTATGGAGGACATGCTCCTCTACATGATTTATCCCCTCATTTTCCATTAGTCATTCTGGTCTCTCTCAAGTTCCTCCTCATCCTTGCTCTCATCCTCTTCATAACCTTCTTTTTAGGAACTAACTTTGATCCAATAAGATCTCCATAACCTTCTTCTTTGTGACTAACTTTGATCCAATAAGATCCCCATAACTAATTCTACCAGGTGCTCTCAAATTTTGATCAAAATGTCTTCACATTGGAAGAGCTTTCCAATTCAATTTGAACAAGGTCAAACAAACATCGTATGCAAAAGTTGTGGCTAGCTGAAGTTGAAGACAAATAGGTAAAAAAATTACAATGTCAATGTCACTCTGTTGACTGTACTTATATTGAATTCTGACACATAAACCAGTCAAAAAAGAAACGTATGGTAGTGAATAGTAAATTGGTATGTTTGGTTGTTGCAAAATATTAGTATCCTGCTACCACTTGGCTTCAACGTGGCACCCATGACTTCATGTTTGTTAACAATGGTGCGGAGTTTGTTTTTTCAAAACACAAGTTGTTTCATCATCCTCTGCATGATTTGTCTCCTCATTCATCATCAACTCATTCTCGCCCTTCTTTGGGTCCTCCTCATCCTTGCTCCCATCCTCCTCGTAACCTTCTTCTTAGGGACCAACTTTGATACGAGAGGATCCCCATAACCAATCCAATCATATGGTCTCAAATTTTGATGAAAATGTCTCCATGTCGAAGAGCTCATCAAGAGATTTCCAATGCAATTTGAACAGGGTCAAACAGACACTGTATGCAAAAGTTATGACCTAATGAAGTTGAATACAAACAAGTAAAGAGAAGTACAGTGTCAGTGTCACTATGATGATTGTACGTATACGAAATTCTAACATCTGGACCAATTAGAAAGCAACATGTGGTGATCAAATTGTAAACGGGTTTGTTTGTAAAGGAATTTCTAACACGTGGACCAATCAGAAAGCAACATGTGGCAATCGATTATAAATGGGTTTGTTTGCTCGTTGCAAAATATTAGTATCGTGTTGTTTTCTAATCTCGAGCAATATGAGATCCAATATAGCATACATGTTATCACATGCTCTTCATGTAATCCATGATGTAATAATAAAATGCATGGTGTTACAATGTGCATTGATAAATATTATCTCTGGTGTTACAATGTGCATTGATAAATATTATCTCTGAGAATAAACAAAGGGGGTGGATTCAAGGGGATTTGAATTGCGCCATCTTCTCCAAAATTTAAGTGTCTTACCACTTGACACACAACTATATTGTATTTGAAAATTGACAATTTGTTTTTTGGAGCAAATGGGCAAGTTAGTGTTCTTTGTTGCATAAGAGGTCATTGAGGGTTGAAAGACTAGTGCTATTGTCTCCCTAGAACAACTCTAATGACTCATTTACATATTGGAGGGCATTCTTTGATGTAAAGTAGACATAAAGGTGTATTTTGCATCATTTTTAATCAATCAATTCCTCGATTGAAGTGGACCCAAAGGCATAGCCTTGGCGAGTGAACTCCATTATTAATTTGCTAAGTATTTTCTATGTTTATTCTTGTTCTATTCTCAATTTCAATATTTAAATTGTTGATTTAAATTTATTAAGTCAAATTTTAACGAAAATGCGGGAAATTGAAAAACTTGCATAAGAATTGAAATGAGTGTAAAGAAGTAGTTTTAGCAATAAATTTGGATCAAGTTTGGTGTTGGAGCAGTAGATAAGGGATTAATGATGATTTGGATTTTCAAAAGTGTTGGTATTGAATGCTAACTAGGTCTAAGCTCAAGCATGGAGGAGGATGACTTGAAGAGTACAATCCTGAGATTGGTATTGGATGTGCATTCCAATGACTAGAAATGGAACTTGAAAAGGGAAGAAAACCTCACCAAGTCTAAAAGAATGTTTCAACAATCCTTTTTTGGAGATGAAGATCGTGGTGGAAGAATTATACATAGAACAAAAGAAGATTGCAAAAGGCCCAAGTCAATGAAATGAGACAAAGGAAGGAAAGCCTGCTTTGAAAGATGATAAAGTAAAGGAGAAGGAAGTGGTGGTGGCCCTCCTAAAACTCTTTTCTTTGTCCTCTTCTTCAACTTCAAGTTCCTATTCTATTCCACATAAGAAACAACCATAGAAAGATGATTCCGATTTGCTTTGGTTGAAATTAGATGTGAAATTTGATTTGTCAATGTATAATAGAGAGCTTAATGAAGAGAAGATGGATAATTAGATCAAGCATTTTAAAGTATATTGGAGGGTTCAAAGAAATATGGATGAAGAATCAAAATTCCAGCTAGTTACACTCCAACTGGGAGGCACAATATTGATCTAGTTGTAGAGTAAGACTTGAGAAGATCTTCTTAAGAAATGTAAAATTATATCTTTTTGGTATGAATTCACAAAAGCATTAAAGAAGCAATTTTATCCTTTAGGTTATATGCAACAAGCAATAATGGATTGGTAGAATCTAAGGAAAAATATATGACAAAATGTACAAGATTATACTCAATAATTTAGAAAGAGGGCATTGATATTGGGGCTTCCTCTTTATATACAAGAAACTCCTTTGAAGTATATTGGTGCCTTGCATAATTATTTGAGACATACTATTATTATGTTTAATCCAAATAATCTTGATGAAGTTTGTGTCCAAGCCACTCCTATTGAATCAAGGGTAAAAAATGTCCATAACAAGTTCTCAAAAAAACCAGTTCAACCAGTTGTAGGTGTTGGGCCTAAGGAAGGATAGGCAGAATTCAGTTAGAATTTTTCCAAGTATGAAAAGAGTCGGGTCATAATAAGCAAAAGGAGTTGCAACAGAAGTAGAGAAGGATGAATAGAAGAAGGAAAAGAAGGGAAAGAAGGGAAAGGCGTTGCGACAGAACCAGTCGCGGAACGAAGGAAGGACAAGGAAGAAGAAGTAGTAAGGAAGGAAGATGCGACAGAAGAGGAACATAAGCAGACAAAGAAGAAATAGTTAAGGAAAGAAGCAACCGAAGAGGAAGTTGTGACAATAGAAGAAGAGAGTTCGAGATAGAAGAGAAGTCGCGACTGAAGGGAAAGGACGTGGCAAGGAAAGATGTGACGGAATAAACCATGTCAGAAGGTGTGTACTGGTGCAATGGTTAGAAAGCGTCAGTTTGAAAGTATCGTGGGTACGAGGTCAACTAAGAGTCGACGGAAGCCGCACGTATGAAAGCATCTTTGTAAGTCGGGTTGTTAGTGCCTATTGACATGTGTTGCTAGAATATGAAAGACAACCTGTTGGCTAACTGTATGAATCTCGCTGAGAGCGACATGTAAGAGTCTATAAAAGGAAGAACCCAAGCTGTATACAGGTTATCCTTTGTGGCATCTGGTCATTATTAGCCTCTAGTCATTTAGCTCCTAGAGAATTAGCTCCTAGTCAGTTGGCTCTGGGCCATGTGTTTCCTTCTGTAAGTTGTGTGATATGTTAGTGTGTTGAGTCGTAGAGAGGAGTCGAAGACCCTACAGCTAAGTGTGCAAGAGTGTAGAAGAGATTGAGTTGATCCAGGCTGTGTGCAGATTGATAGTAGATTCATAGAGGAAGTCGAGTTGATCCAGGTTGTGTGTGGATCGTCAATAGAGTCCAGTAGCGAAGGAATAATGACAGAATACCAGAGAGCATGAGAGGAGAAATAAGTTTGTATAGATAAGAAAGAAAATTCTAGAGCAGAGTATGCATCCTAGTGTGCATACCAAGGGTGCCATATATTTCTCATGCCAGATGAAGAGCGCCTTTGTGGTTTTTCCCAGATGGGTTTCCACATTAGATACTGTGTTAAATATGTCAATGATGAATGTGTTTGAGTCGCATATATATGTTGTTTTGAATAAGTGGTTAGGCATTTGCTTAAGAGTGAGTTTATATGTATTTGTCCCACTGTTAGTGTTGAATGTATATATGTTGCATCGGGTTTATTGTGATAATACCAGTTGAAGCATGAGTTGTGTCATTGCTTAACTAGGCATAATAAGTATAGAGACCCCACCCACAAGCTCTGGTTGAGCACCTTGATAGAATACCAAGGGACGAGAAATCCCCCACCCAACTGTGGAAGCCTGGTTCTGGAAGTTACCCATAGAAAGATATCTCAGGTGAGACAACATCTGCGTAGTAGGTGCTACTAACTGAGTCTCACTCGGTTAGACCGATATGTTGGGATTTGTTGCATGCAAATGATGGAGTGAACTTGGGTCCAAGAGAAGAAAACACCAACAAATGGTTCTGTTGTTGGGACTATGAATCATTTTGGTGAGGGATATGTTGTGGCATCCGACGAAGGTTGAAATCCAATAATGGGTGGATTTCAAAGCATTAGAGTTTGTGCAAGACGAGAGTAAGGGATCTCTATTGAATCCAACAGAGTGGTTGAGTCGATATATTTACACGGATATTCACGATGTTTTCTTTTCCGAATTTCCTATTTTGTTGCATGAGTAGTTGTCAAAGTGGGCAACCTAGCAAATAAATTTTCAAGGAGGAAAACCGACGAAGTGGAATCCTCAGTTGATTCAACAACTAAAAAGTGTTAGCAACCCTATGTCGAGGGTTGTTGAGTTCTGGGTAGACAATATTTTGGAGGGATAAATTACTAAGTTTGTTGTTGTCACAATAACCTCATACAGTGAGTCCGAAAGGAAGTTTTTCCAAGGACCATGGGGAAGATATCTATCATCTTTGACAACTTGGATAAAGATGCTCGTATGTGAAAAAGGAATCCTATGACTGTGACAGTTGAGGACTGTGCGCAGAAGGTTGGATATGTCGTATGAAAAATGGCGCAAACTAAGATGAGATTCTCCTCGGTGATTTCAGAACTGAACTAGAGGCTGGATATTTGAGAAGTGGAAGAAAATTTTGGTTGAGAAGAAGAATAAAGACTATCACATGAAGAGAAAGTTGCAGTATGACTAAAGGAGAAGTCTACGAGCTTGTGTCGCATGGAAACGAAGGCTCTTGCAACAAAGAAGAAGAATATCAACCAATATCTGAAAGAGAAGAAAAATCAAAAGAATCAGCAAAGACCCAAACCCAGAGCACGAGTACGATACCCCTATAACCTTGTGCACATCGCTAGAGGTAAGATCTAGAAAATCGTCTCCAAGTAGGTTTGTAAATAAAAATAGTACTAACACTGTGAATAGCAGACAAGGGAGTCCGTTTAGTCAAAACAATTTCCCAACTATTCTAGCAGCTAACATAATGGTTGGAATTGACATTAAGTTGTCGATATTTAATGGAAATGGGTTGGAAGACCCTGAGCAACATTGGTTTCTCTATGAAGTCATCTAGACTATGCGACATGTCCAAAATGAAGACATAAAGAAAGTGCAAATGGTCACGACTCTGCGAGGTCATGCGCTGGACTGGTACATGAAATTTTCTATAGTGCTAGTAGGAGTTGCATAGAAAACGCTCGACTCAATTCGAGTCAGAATGATATATGAGTTTAGAAAGTCAAAATATGAATCACAACGCATTACAGAGATTAAAGAAATCAATAAGTTACCTACATAGTTTGTCTGGGACTTTGACCAGAGATTCAAGACATTAATGGCCAAAGTAAGCTTCCAGATGTCAGACGCACAACATAAGGAATGTTTCATTGCCGCATTGTTTCCACACATCCAGGTTCCATTGATGGAGTAGAATATTGTGTCACAGAAAGAAGCTCTGGAAATAGAAATTAAGTTAGAATCCTCATCGATTGGATAAACCAATGCAGAAATGATGCATATTCAATCACAACTTGCTAACCTTACACTACAACTCCAGGACATCAAGAAAGGAAAAGAAGTTCAAGAAGAGCTATGGTGTACAAGATGTAGAACAAAAGGACACCATAAAGATAATTGCTTGGCACTCATGAACTATGTCGGAGCAGGAGCGTCGAACCCGATAAACACCCAAGGGATACCTTGGTGTAGAATATTCTAGACTAGAGGCCATCAGTCGAAAGAATGTTTGTATTTGCAGAAGATTGTAAGTACATTAGCTAGTCTGTATTGTAAATTTTGTAAATATGTAGGACATGATGAGAAATATTGCAGAGCATTTCAGTTGTTGTAAGAGAAGCCGGTGGATACCTACTTGATGAAGAATGATGAGTAGATGCAAGAGGAATGAGTGCAAGCTCAATACCATCCTGCTCAATATTCACCAGCACAATTCCAACAACCGCAATATCCTCAACTGCAATATCAACAAAATCAGTATCTGTCGCAGCAACACTACCCTCAACCTACGGGGGGTGGAAATTTTTGGGGTTGAAGACAACAACAACAACAAGGAGGAGGATTTGTTCGAGGAAGAGGCCAAGTCATATGTTATAACTATGGAAAACCGGGACACTTTGCTTAATATTGTGCAAGTCCTACGAAGACATGTTCGTATTGTAAAACATTTGATCATAATGTAGAATAGTGTACACAATTGATTGTAAAATTGCAGGCTCGAACTGTGGAAAATATCAACCCTGTGCAGAATCCCAATTCGAACCCCAACCAGAACATCCAAATGATAGCTGCCAAGCCAAGAGCAGCAAACATTGTTGTCATCATAAAGGGAGGTGTTGTGACTAGAGAAGACTAGGGCGCACATCATGGACAACTGTAGGTACAACCAACGACAAAAAAGAAAGTGTCGTTTGATGTTTAGAAAGAGAATAAAGTATTCTTAGACATGTGCCCAAAATTTGTCGACACAAATCAAGTGTCGACATGTGGACAAGTAAGACATATGCTCGAAAGTTTCGATAAAATACTCATGAAGCAATTGAGGAGAAAGGTTAGTAAGCTCCAACAATTTTTCAATAGTTGTTTAGCGCTAATCCATGATAAAGATGTTGTTGCAAAATTGACATCACTCATATAAGAAACTCTAGAATAATTGCAACCAAAACGAAGAGTTAACCATGTCAAGTAAAGATTAAAAACTGGTTGCGAGCTGCGAATGACTACACATATAAGAGACTATGATATGGATTATATCATCTTAGATATGGGATCTGATGTCAATATCTTGACAAGGCAGACATGGGAAAGCATGAACAAGCCACAACTGGATTGGTCTCCCATTCAATTAAAACTAGCAAATCAGTGGAAGGATCTACCCATTGGTCGACTGACTTAGGAGTACCTGTTGAGGTAGAAGGTCTAAGAACATATGCAGACTTTGAAGTGATCGACATCGACGATGATACAAACCCATATCCTGCACTTTTAGAGATTTACTAGGTGATAGATAATCAAACCATCATCAATTTTAAGAAAAGAATCATGTCATTTGAAGACTCCGAGATAAGGGTGGTCACGCCAATTGATCTGCTCTAAGGAAAGAGATATGTTGAACCAGTTAAAAGTGAAGGACAAGGTGATTACCTAGATCACAAATATAGCATCATGTCTTCAAAAAATAACTATATAAACCCATCAACTGATGGAAATATGAGTTGGTAGACTGTTAGCTAATGTACATCCGATTCAGGTGAAGCATTAGAAAATTGGCAGAATCGGTTGCATGAAGCTTCCATGAGAAGATGCACAAGAATTACAAGATCTGTGCAACGGGTAGGAGTTGAGGCAAGCGAGCTACCTACATATGAAGAATTTCCTAACCTTGCATCCTTTTTGATATAATTTGAAGCAAAAGTTACATAATCACAACGATTGTCCTCCTTGGACTTTGTGTTGAAAGTTGCGCCCACTAGATGGTGGGGTACACATAAACAATATATCTTTGAATGGTTGCAATGTAGAAGATTGTTGGAGATCATATTTGGAGAAGAGATCAGTTATACTGGTCACAAGTATACAATATTGACAAATCCTGTCGAACATATTGAGCATTGTAGCATGCCATGGAAGGAATATCCGCGACAAGAATGAGTTCATCACTTCATACATACATTGGACACGATACCAAGAAATTGGTATACATATGTTGAACTGCGACGAGGAACTATCAAGTGGGAAGATCTAGATACTAGTTTCATGCATACATTTGAGTTAGCATATGATCACCCAACAATTGATGTTGCACTGCAAATAATGAAAAAGAAGATATTTGAAGAAATCCCTGTTGCAATAACAACTTTCCATCAATGCAACATGATGATCCACCATTTGATGGAATTCTACAATGTGACACGAGAACTGAATGATGATGAACCACTCAACATAAACATACCTGATTCAAAAGGTATGTGCGTAGTGGAGGGATTTGGTATTTATAGTGACAAATTCCTGAGTCCACTCAAAGTCAAGAAAGTTAATACTGGTTCGCCTAAAAATCCAAAGTTCACTAATATTGGAGATTATTGGGATGAAGAGGCTGTAGGAAATGCCACTGATTTATTGTAGGAGTTTCAGGATATGTTCCCTACCATATTTTCATAAATGAGCAGAATAGGTGGATATCTCGACAAAATGAAAATACCTTTGAGGTTCGATGCAAAATCGGTCAAGCAACGACCATACCGATTAAATCCGTGATACAAAAAAAAGGTCAAGGCTGAATTGAACCGAATGCTAGAGGCAGGTGTTATAGAACCTGTTGAGGAATCAGAATGGATTAGTACGATAGTAGTCCAAGATAAAAGACCTCAGGCGAAGTAAGAATTTGTGTCAACCTGAGAAATTTGAATGATGCTTGCTTACATGACTCATTTCCGACTCCATTTACAAATGAAGTACTAGAGAGTGTCAAAGTGCAGGAAATGTATTCGTTCACTAATGTATTTTCTGGTTACCATAATATCATGATTGCGAAGGAAGACCGACACAAGACTACCTTTGGGATAGAGTGGGGATGTTTCCAGTATATGGTAATGCCCTTTGGATTTAAGAATGCTCCTGCGATTTTTTCAAGAATTGTAGTAGCTTCCTTTAAAGATTCTATACACAAATTTCATGAAGTCTACTTCAATGGTTGGACAGTATTTGGGCTCATAAAAGACCATATTGAGATCATTAGAATGATGCTGGAACGTTGTTTCCATTATCAAATTTCACTAAATTTGAAGAAATGTATCTTTTGCGCCCTGTTTGGAGCTATGTTAGGCCATGTGGTTTGTCGCGACGGAATTCTGTTCGACTCGACTAAAGTTATGATCATTCTCGACCTACCACCACCTACTACAATTAAACAGTTGAGAGAAACACTGGGGCATACTGGATACTATAGAAAATTTATTGAAGGATATGTAGAGGAGACTTCTCCCATGGAAAATATTTAAAAAAAAAATTGCAAGTTTCAATGGACAGAGAGTTGCCAAGAGAGTCTGGACACGCTGAAAACAAGATGGCTATTGTGCCAATACTTGTATTTCTATACTGGAAAAGGAGTTTCATGTTCATGTCGATGCATCATCTCTCACGCTCGACGTGATACTGATGCAACCCGGTGAAGGATCGATCAATCATCCCATTGCCTTCGCTAGAAGGAAGTTATTGACTGCAAAGAAAAATTATTCCACGATGGAAAGAGAAGGTTTAGCGATGGTATATGTGCTACAAAAATTCAAACATTATTTCCTAGGTGGAAATTTTAAGATGTACACTGACCATTCCTCATTTAAATACCTGGTCAATAAGCCAGTGTTGGGGGGGAGATTTGCTGGTGGCTTATCCTCTTCCAGGAATTTGATTTTGAAATAGTTGTTAAACCTAGTCAATTGAATTTGGGACCATGCCATATTTCAAGGATAGAAAGTGGTGAATAGCCTAATAACCTGGACGATAATCTCCCTGATGTGCAACTATTTGTGATAACCATGTTTGATGATCATTATAGAGATATCATACAATTTTTTAATACAAGTTATACACCAGTTGAGTTCACCCTTGCGCAGAAGAAACAACTGGTTGTGCGAGCTGCGGCTTTCCAATTGATCGTTGGACAATTATATAAAATGGGTCCTAATGAGATTCTTTGTCGCTACATTTTGGAGCATGAGCGACTGTTGATATTAAATTAAGCACATGATGGTGTTGCAGGAGGTCACTACACAAGAAAAGATAAAATGCATGAGATTCTGCAAGTAGGATTATGGTGGCCCACCATGCATGCAGATGCTCAAGATCATTATCGCAGTTGTGATGTTTGCCAAAGGAATGGAAAGCCGTCGTAATGAGACAAAATGCCATTAGTACCTCAAATAACTTTGCAGGAATTTGATAAATGGGCCATTTATTTTATGGGTCCTATCACTCCGACATGAAAATGAACTAGTGTACACTATATTATTACTACGACTGATTACCTGACCATATGGGTTGAAGCAACGCTAGTAAAGGATTTTACTGTTGTGATCGTTGCGAATTTTTTATTTAAGAATGTCGTGACATGATTTGGATGCCCAAATATTTTAATAAGTGATCAAAGTATGCTCTTTGTCGACCAGTTTATTGTAGAACTCACAGAGGAATTCCAGATTCAACATAGAAGGACAACACCTTATCACCCTCAAGCAAATGGAGTTGTCGAAGACTTTAACAAAATTTTGGAGAGTGCATTGACAAATATTTGCAACGTTCAAAGAGATGACTGGGATAAGAAAATTTCAGCAGTATTATGGGCATATCGCACGACTTGTAAGAAGTTAACAGGCTAAACTCCATTTCGGTTGGTGTATGGATAGGAATTTGTGATGCCTGTGGAGTATATTTTCCTGAGCTTAAGAATTGTCGTGATCACATAAATGATAGATGTCGATGTTGTCGAAAAAATATTGTTGCAACTTGTGAAACTAGAAGAAGAACTTTTTGTTGCAGGATTTCATCAAAATGTTGAAAAACAAAGGCAAAAAGTATGGCATGATCGACACATTAAGAACAAGTAGTTTCAGGTCAGGGGACTTGGTCTTATGTATGACAACAAAATTTTCAAGTACCCAGGAAAGTTGAAAACACATTGGTTAGGATCGTATATCATCAAGGAGACAACTGATGGAGGAGCAATGAAATTGCAAAAGTTAGATGGAACATAAGTCAAAGGAATGGAGAATGGAAGTCAGTTGAAGCTGTATCACGGTAGCAGCAACTTGGTTAGATGAAAAAAATGAGAAAATAGAAAAAGAAAGAAAGAGAGGAAACATTTTGTTTGTATATTGCTATTCTGCTGCAGAAAGAAGTGAAGTCTTGCAGACTCGATGTCTGGTGAACACTAGAAATTCAGGGCAAAGAAACTTAGTATGTTGCAAGAAAAGGACTCCATCAAAGGCAAGAAAACAAGTCGCAAGAAACAAGGGAGTCATAGATATGACAACTGGATGTCATTAGTTTCAAAAGTCTGAGAGAATTTGGTGGCATGCTTTTTTTCATGTCTATCTTTATGGAAATAACTAGCATTTGATGTGACAAATAATCAATGACGTACATAGAACTTTCCTTAATTATTTAAATGATGCAACCATGTGACTAAAGGGACAGATTCCTTTCTATTGATTTCCCATGCGTGTGAAGGACGAACATGGACATCTATCACATACTATCAACCTTCGTGTCTAACTTCAATTCATTCTTTTTGCATGATAGAAGATCCATTGTTGTCTGCAACTTCAAGAGACGAAGCAAGTTGTTTAGAGCATGGTCATTTCCATTTCCAGCACAAGTACAACTATTGAATATGAGGTTGCGAATGCATCACCTATGTTATTTATGAAAGATAATGGTGGATATATCCCACCACAAGAGGAGGTTCCACTAGTTGTTGAGCATAACACTCCATTTGTTGATCTAGTTCTTGTTAGGCCTTTAGGAAAATCACATGCGGATAGACCAGGTCCGTCTGAAACTACATGGGGGAAGCGCTCTGGAAACATGAAAAGGAGAGGAAAAGTAATGACACCACCAATGCAACCCCTTCAGGAGGATGAAGACTCTGAAATCAGAAACTTGCTTCCGCCATACATCTTTCCAAGACACTTTGATGCGCTGAAGGTTAGATTTCCAAAGAATTCAGGGGATTCCTTGATCGCACCATCAGTGATGAAAGGAGTTAAGGTGTTGAAGGATTTTTTTTGAAGCTGCGGAGGCTATCCTTCGCTGACCATGACACCAAGAAACAAAGAGATTTGGATCATAATAACTACATGCTCACTATACAAGATGCACCAGATGGGCTGAAGCGTTTGGTTCCAATGGAATGGGCTAGAGGACTTGACCAACTAGTAATATTATCAGTGCTGTATATGCCATATTTTGGTCGAAGCACATAAATAAATACCTGTGTCAAGAAGTTACTAGTATTTTTTCATGGTGGTTACCGACAGCTCAACAAACAAATCTCTGTGGATGTCGATCTCATTGCAATCATTACAGGCCTACTAGTAGCAGGAATGGATCCAACGCCCTTTTTAAGGAAAGATCAGGAAACTGCGATATCCGCAAGTATGAAAGAAAAATATGATGTGATTAGAGATAACAGAGGATTCCTAATATCCTTGATTAAGGATCATACCATTCTCTTTGCTACGCAGGTACTAGATTCTAAATTGTTGCGCGAGATGTGACCGAACCAGTGTACTGCGGGTGCCATTGCGCTAGATGAAATCTACACGGTAGGAGTTCATATCAACTGGTTGCAATTACTACTGAATGAATTGCTGTAAGATGTTGTTGAGTCGCAGGAGGAGGGTAAGCCATTCCGCTAGTATTGGTCATTGATTTTAATTTCATTCATTGCATGGTTCGACTCACCGAGCTACCAAGTGGTAGATATGTCAGTGCAATGTAAAGGAGCTCAATACCAGAACCTATGGTTCGACAAGGATAGAAGGGATAAGTAGACATAAAATAATATCGAATTCTTTATGCATGTAAAGGCCTTGAGGCATCAGGTAAAGGACCAGCACAGACTTATGGATGAAACCGTTAAATGATTTCGTCAAATTATCAAATTAAATATTAACGTAGATCATGTCAAGATACAGCCGCAATATGACCCACATCGCCAATGGTTGGTGACGCAATTTTTACTGACTGAAGAAGAAGTTTAAGCCATTGTTGACGAATGGTCGAAAGAATGGCAAGTTCCTATGACATAAGACAAATTAGAGACAGAAGAAGACTTGAAACAGGACAATCCACCACCGCTAAATGATGGAAATGAGGAAGAAAACCCGCACACATATCTCAAACCAAATCAGGGTGATTCAAGTTCAAATCCAACAGACCCAGACGTAGAAAAGAAAAGGAAGGAGGTTGATACAAAGCAGGCATAGTCAAAACAAAAGAAAAAGAGAAAGGTTGATAAAACTGCAAATACTGTTAGCCTTGATGGTGATGATTTGACACTTGTGATTGAAGCAATAACAAAAGCTGCGTAAACAAGCTTTAAGAAAATAGAGGATCGACAAACAAAGCTTACAGGTATTGTTACTGATCTGTTCAAGTGTTATGTAAAGCTGTCAAAGTTGTAGTAGATTATATGCTCCTAGGAGGTGAGTCGTAGGATATACCTGGAACTTCCGAAGAGCAACCAACTGAAATACTAGTGTCGGTTCTACCGATCAAAACACAAATGTCAGAAGAAGTGTTTGATATAGGAACCCTAGAATTCAACGAGGTAGCCAAAAGTATAGGCCAAATAACAATAGATTTTTCATTGATGCAAATGGTTGAAGTATATGCAATGCAGAATGTCATAGTTGCAAAAGTGAAAGTGCGAGAAGGCGCCTTGATTAAGCAAGAAGAAGTCACGACTAAAAGTGTTAATAAGATGAAGCAGGAAGTACAACAGGCTGAGCAGAACAAAAATGTGGGAAGAAAATAGGCATAGGCTTGAGAAGGTTGTAGCCCTTACATGTACAAATTTTGCAAATGAAGGCATAACATAGGAAATGGTTCCAGAAGCTAAGGTCACTTGACTTGGAAAGATAGAAGAAGACCTTTGAAATAAACTCATAGATCTATAAGCATAGATAAGACCAAGAACACCCCCATAGGTGTTGGAGGAGCGACGACAAGTGACAATTGAATCCGCGAATAATATATAAGAGGCAGAAGCACTATGTGCTAAGGCTGTCGACCAAGTCTCTTAGTTTTGGGAAGCATTGATAGATGATGCAAAATTAGAGAAAGTCATAGAGGAGCTATGCACAATCAATGAAGATATAAACTTAAATGAATATTGTGATGAAAAAGATACCCTTAGGAGAGAAAATGTCTAAGGAGACATAAATGAAGAAATTGCAGCAGTAGGTTACAGTAATGTGCACACAACAGCAGCAAAGGGCAGAAAAAGTTGTAGAATTATAGATTGAAGCTGAAAGAATTAGATTCATTCTTCATCATGTACATCAAAAGGAGTGCCAAGCAGCAGAATCAACAGAAAAGGTAACGCTAGAACATGTTAGTTCCGACCTTGTAGAGATGTTGAAGAAAACAAAGGAAGATATGCAACATGAGGAATAGAAAGTAGTGAAAATATTGAAATATTTTCAAAGCAAAGTTGACACAAGTCAAGAAATGGAAGAATAACTTAGCGTGGCTTAGGACAAGCCACATGTGAGTGTTGGGGGCTTGTTGGGCCTAGGGAAAGATAGACAGAATTTAGTTAGAATTATGCCCAAGTATGAAAAGAGTCAGGTCATAAAAAATAAAAGGAGCTGCAACAGAAGTAGAGAAGGAAGAATTGAAGAAGGAAAAGAAGGGAAAGGAGATGCGATAGAAGCAGTCATGGAAGGAAGGAAGGACAAGGTAGAAGAAGTAGTAAGGAAGGAAGATGAGACAAAAGAGGGAAATAAGCAAACAAAGAAGAAAGATATAAGGAAAGAAGCAGTCTAAGAAGAAGTTGCGACAGTAGAAGAAGAGAGTTCGCGACAGAAGAGAAGCTGCGACCAAAGGAAAGGATGCGACAAGGAAAGAAGCGACAGAATAAACCATGTTAGAAGGCGTGCAATGGTGTAACAACTAGAAAGTGACAGTTTGGAAATATCATGGGTATGAGGTCAGCTAAGATTTGATGGGAGTCGCACATATGAAAGCATCTTTGTAGGTCAGGTCGTTAGTTTCTACTGACATGTGTTGCTAGAATAGGAAAGACAACTCGTTGGCTAGCTATATGAAGTAGACTGAGAGCAATGTGCAAGAGCCTATAAAAGGACGAACCCAAGCTATATGCGGGTTAGCGTCTGTGGCATCTAGTCATTGTTAGCATCTGGTCATTTAGATCCTAGTCAGTTGACTCCAGGTCATGTGTTGGCTTCTGTAAGTTGTGTCATCTATTAGTGTGTTGAGTCCTAGAGAGGCGTTTAAGACCTTGCAGTTGAGTGTGCATGAGTGTATAAGATATTGAGTCAATCCAGTCCATGTGTAGATTGAAAGTAGAGTCGTAGAGGAAGTCGAGTTGATCTAGTCTACATGCGGATCGTCAGTAGAGTCCAATAGAGAAGGAATAGCGACAGAAGACCATAGATCATGAGAAGAGAAATAAGTATGTGTAGATAAGAAAGAAATATCTAGAGCAGAGTCTGCATCTTAGTGCACAGACCAAGGGTTCCACATATTTATCAATCCAGATGAAGAGTTCCTTTGTGGTTTTTCCTAGATGGGTTTCCATGTTAGATACTGTGTTAAATATGTGAATGATGAATGTGTTTGAGTTGCATATATATGTTGTTGTGAATAAGTGGTTAGGTATTTTCTTATGAATGAGTTTATATGTATCTGTCGCACTATTAGTGTTGAATGTATCTATGCTGCATCGAGTTTATTGTGATAATACAAGTTGAAGGATGAGTTGTGTCACAACTTAACTAGGCATAATAAGTATAGACACCCCAGCCACTAGCTTCAGTCGAGCGCCTTGGTAGAATACCAAGGAACGAGAAATCCCCCACCCAACTGTTGAAACATGGTTCTAGAAGTTACCCATAGANCCCCCCAGCCACTAGCTTCAGTCGAGCGCCTTGGTAGAATACCAAGGAACGAGAAATCCCCCACCCAACTGTTGAAACATGGTTCTAGAAGTTACCCATAGAAATATATCTCGGGTGAGATGACATCTACGTCGCATGTGCTACCGACTGAGTCTTGCTCTGTCATGCCTATATCTTGGGCTTTGTTGCACCCAAAGGAGGGGCTGAACCTGGGTCCAAGAGAAGAGAAACACCAACAAAAAATAAGAACAAAGGAAAGGGTAAGACAAAGAGAACAACAACAATGAATAAATAATATGAGAAGCCTTAATGTTCACATTGTAAAATAGAAGGAAATGATGATTCTAGGTGTTGGAAACTCCATCAAAAATTGAATCCAAAGAAGCTTTGGAATAATAAGGGTAGCAGGAAGGCCATTGCTACAATCCAACATGATCATCTTGGATCATATTTGGGTGATGAAACCAAGATCATGACCATGGGCATACAAGATACATTTTTTTATTCTAGTTCTAATTCTAATACTCATTCCTTGAAAATTAAAAATATGCATTGTGAAAGCAAAAGAAGTGAGCTATTCCATATTAGAATAATCTCAAAACATACAAAATTTGATACACTCATTGATAATGGTTCGCGATCTAATCTCTTTTCTGAAGAAATTTTTAAAACAATGGGAATTGAGACTAAGCCTCATCCAAAACCATATCCTTTGGGATGGGTATGTGAAGATGCTAAGTTATAGGTGTCTAAACAATGTAAGCTCAAATTTACAATAACCTCTAAGTTCAAAGATGAGGTAGAGTTCGATATTGTACCACATGATATTTGTGCAATTGTTTTGGGAATTCCTTATTTCTATGACAATAAATATATCTCCTATAGGGAGGAAAACAAGTATCATCTCACAAAGGATGGGATTGAGTACATTTTAAGAGTCCATCGTATGAAGACTAACTCTTTCTTGTAACTACATGACAAATTAAAAGGCTTGTAAATGCACGCAATAATTTTGTACTCATTATTGTAAAAGATAAGGATGATGATAAATACAAATATCTCAAAGGGTGTGATCCTAAGCATACAGATGAATTAGTCAACATTATTTCTAACTATGATGAAGTGTTTTAGTAACCAGAGGGATTACCCTAAAGGGGAGAGATGCAACATGAGATTCAACTGCAACTAGATGCACCTCTTCCTAACATTGGAATGCATATGTTATATGTGATTGAGAGTGAAGAAATAAAGAAGCAAATTCAAGAGTTGCTTGAGAAAGGATTCATAATCCCAAGTACTTCTCCATGTGGATCACCCATTGTATTGTTACCGAAGAAATATGGTATGTGGAGAATGTGTATGTATTTTTTAGCATTGAACAAAATTATGGTAAAGAATCATTACCCTCTTGCTCATATTGATGTTTTTTTGGATCAATTAAAAAATAAAATTATTTCACTAGGTTAGACTTAAGAAGTGGTTATTGTTGAAATATAGGGTTTCACATCATTCAAGCATACATTATGCTCATATACAGTCATCAAAGGCAAGTATTGGGAAGGGATGTCCAATCCACATTTCTATTCATCTTTGATGCTTATTTATACATTATGAGATAGGTTGGAGTGGTTGTACCCGCTCCAACTACTCATTTGTTAATATCTCTTTAACTATATAATTATACAAACATGATGGCATTTAGGAGGGAAAGTAGCCCCCTCTACATCTCCCCCACAAACAAAATGTTTCTTCATCCTGAAGAGAACAAAGAAATATGCATCAACATCCCGAGTCTTTGCTACTGCTGAAGTAGTCCTCACTGTGCATCAACCATGCATACCGGTCTGCATAGGTAACTCAGCCGCAACTGCTGCCAGCTTGATAGGAAAACACACGTGTACAAGGCTCTACTATGACTAGTTACTCTTCAGCCTCCATCTTCAATTTGGCAATAGTTCATCGAAGTCTCATCCTCTCACAACGGCGGGCAACCATCTTCTTCTGCAACGAGGTATTTTGGTTTAAAGCCTCACCCTAGCTCATCTGACTAGCATCTCCATCGGTTCAGGCATGCGGGGCCTTTTGGCTCTTTGAATTTCTTTTCCATCTCTCTGTCTTCTGGCTTTTCGAGGTCACGACCGAGGAACAATTTCAACATTTTGATACTAAGGGGTTTAAGCACATTGTCATCGTGTCTCATTGGAGCGCTTTGCTGTGTAGGTGTATGATATCTGCTTGAATGTGATTGTCATATTTTGAAATACGTGCAAGATTGTGTGATGCCTGCTCATGTGCATGATGATCAACTACTTTGGACTGACTCAGACTTATCTTACAATAGTCGACTAAATACTGACTTCATTACATAAATGAGGAGATTTCTTGCTTTTAAAAAAGACACACGTTTAACCTCCTCGGCTCGATCAACATAAAACATTTACTGAACGAACATTAAAATCAACTTATAGTGGTTTGTAAGAGACCAAATTTACATAAAGTGGAGGGGACCGCCTGCCTCTATTGAGACTCACGTTTAACCCCCTCTTGTCTTCGAAATTTTGCAGTTGGCACTGAATAAATTTACATAAACAAAGAACACTACCAACATAATAATATGTCGACCAAATTTAAACTAGCAATACTAACCTATTGACAAATATTAAAAAGTTGGTTGTATTGACCAAAAGATAATATTATTATTATTATTTTTTAACAGGTATAAATAATAAAGTATATTAAGATAATCAACACGCGAGGAATTCACATTGGCTGGTAGGTGAATTCATATAGCAAGCGGTTGTTACCCATTTAATTCGTTGACAGTTCACTTGACAACTGACAAGTCAATATTCAACATAGAATCTCTTTCGTTGGTCGACATTTGACAGAACTTTGGTGGTCGAACTAGAGGTACAGTAGATGTGGCTGTCTCCATTGTAATACATAATTTGCAAAGGTTTCATTCTATATGCTTGCGGAAATATTTCGACGGAGCAATCTTGTAGCAGCAGTCCATCGTTTCACAATATTTATAAATTCTAGCATCTACCAGTCCATATCGCTTGTGTTATCGAATTCCATAGTTCTTTTGCTGGTATCGATTCCAGTTTTCCTCAATTTGAGGGTAGAACGTTCTTCGGCTGCTACGAAATTAGTTTGACAGCCTGTTTCAAACTCATCGTCACTTAGGAAATTGAGATGGCCATTGTAGGCTTGGACAGAGAAACCAACAAAATCATCTGCATTGAAGATCTCCTGTTGTAGCTTGGAAGCTAATTTCTTTGCTATTAACGTGGCAGAGACTGCATCGTCTATTGATCTCACAACACTCTTCTGATTTGCGGTGCGCTTGTTCAAGATGGCAGCAACAATCTGAAATGAAATTTTGGTGGTGTATTTCATGTTTCTAAGAAACCCCTTCAAAATTTTCATCTGAGTTGTCACCTTTCTAACCTCGGCATTGGGAAAAATAATATCAGAATGTTGTTCTCCAGTTTCTACATTGGCCTTCACTGCATAATCAATTTTACATGCAATAATCGTGGCTGCTTCGGACGGCTTCATATTTTCTGCATCAACTGATGAATCTTCATCCTCCGACACACCTTGAAGATCCTTGGTACTATTTGAGTCACCACCGGTAGTCTTAATATTAGTCCTACGTTTAGTGTTGTGGATATAAGTGCCTTCCAAGAATCTTTGCATCCGGCGGTCGACATTGATTAGGTCTTTAGACGCAACGAATGCATCGGCCTTGACGCGGATCGTGTAAGTTGGGCAGCAGTTATGTTCGAGTTCAGGTAATTCAATCATTCTACTGCTCGCTCTTTTCCAGCCTCGGTCGAGCAGGTCCTCATAATCCTCCACACTAAGACTGTTTGTCCATAGAAAGTGGCCATGGCCGGTGACACCAGCCAGACCACTGGCATTGCAGTAGCAACAGTGAAGTGATTTCACGCCAACATCACGAACTACACTTCCAGTTCCTCCTGTAACTGCTCCACTGCTCCATAATGGCTACTTCTACCACTGCCCTTGCCCGACACTTGGCAAGGAGCAGGGAGGCAGAGGCGGAGGTAGCGCCATCATAAAAGTGATAATATGTATATATATGGGTAATTGCTCCACAACAGCATATGCAAATATACTAGTCGATTGTAAATTTAAATGACAGAATGCCTATCATTTGTCTGGTCGAAGGCTGTCTACCATAAATGATTGTCAACAACTCGATCGATTTGCTCACATAATAGTCAACGGATCTCCATTCTACACAGTTCCTTCCATATATATTATCAATATATTTTGTAAATCATCATAAATACCAGCCCATGTCATCTTATAGAACTCTGTTCAATGTGATTAAATAACAACTAAAAATTGAGAAAGTAACAAAATCTTATCTTCCATGTTGCAGGTGTTTTCTTTACTCAGGCACAAGCAAACTTTCTTGCAGGATCTTCCAAGCATATTACGTTCTCTTCCAGGTTCAAACCACTCCTCTTTTGCTGCTGCTGTCACCTAGCCAAAAGAAGACGACAATGATGCTAGATGTTGAAATATAGGGTTTCACATCATTCAAGCATACATTATGCTCATACACAGTCATCAAAGGCAAGTATTGGGAAGGGACGTCCAATCCACCTTTCTATTCATCTTTGATGCTTATTTATACATTATGAGATAGGTTGGAGTGGGTACACTCATTTGTTAATATCTCTTTAACTATATAATTATACAAACATGACGGCATTTAGGAGGGAAAGTAGCCCCCTCTACAGTTATCATCACATAAGAATCAATGACAATGAGATTTAGAACACTACTTTTAAAACAAAACAAGGTTTATTTGAATAGTTGGTTATGCCCTTTGGGGTTTGTAATAGTCCTTCTACTTTCAAGCAGGTTATGAATGATGTATTTAGGTCATTCATATATGATTTTGTAATAGTCTACTTAGATGATTTATTGATCTTCAGTCAAATTTGGAAAGACCATGTAAATCATGTTAGGAAAGTCTTAGATGTTTTGAAAAAGGAGAAATTGCAACAAAATATGTAAAAATGTGAATTTAGGAAAACAACTTTAGTTGATGTGGGCTATATAGTAGAGGGTGTTGAATTTAAACTTGATCCACATAAACTTGAAGCCATTATGAAGTGGCCTAATCCTAATAATGTAATAGAAGTTAGCAGCTTCCTGGGTAGTTCAATATTGGAGGAAGTTCATTGCTAACTTTTCATTTATTGCATCTCCTTTACATTCTTTGACAAGTACTAAGAAAGTATTTCAATGGAGAGGTAAACGAAAAAAATCCTTCAATATCTTGAAAGTGAGGACCACTACAACCCTAGTTCTAGAATTGCCAAAATTGCAACAACCATTTGAGATTGAAACCGATAAAAGTGATTATGACATGGGAGTAGAGTTAATACAAAGAAGGAAACCAATTTGTTACCATTCGAAGACATGCACTAGTGTGGTAAGGAATTATCCTAGTTATGACAAATAATTGTATGCTTTGGTTCAGTTTGTGAAAAAGTGGAAACTCTATTTCACGAGAAGAAGACAATAATCCTTATGAATTATGAACCTTTCTAGTATCTCCAATCACAAACCATGCTGCAACAATAATGCCATTGTTAGTGGATGAGATTCTTGGAGCAATTCCATTTGGTCATCAAGTATAAGAAAGTTATATAGAACATGGATCCTTCAAAACCTATCACATACCTAAATGTGTCCTTTGGCCATTGGGGCACTCAAATAGAAATTGCTTTCTCTAATAATCCATTCTTAGGATAAATTATACCACTAACAACAATATAATTTTGAATTCATATGCACATACAAATATCAATGGAAATAACATGCATATTTTGAAGTCAACAATTAACATATGCAAAATACAAAGCATTCACCAAATAGGAAAGCATGAAAAATTATATGTAAATGAAGGAAAGTCCACCAAACATATTATTGAGGAATGATTTATTTCCCAACCATAGGAATCAGCTATGGGTTCCACTTCTAAACCAAGCCATGATGCCACCAAGGTGAAGAAATATCCTATAGGGATAATCTCACATAACCTAATCCATTGATCTCATCTCAAGGCCAATATGATTACTACTAAGCACTCTAGGCTTGCATCTAGCCATCAATCCACCCTGTGACTCTCGTCTCCATTATAACATAAATAATATATTTATTGTATGATATGAAATGGAACTAAACAAAAGCAAGTAATACTCAATACCCACAAGAAATCAATAATTAATGAAAGTTAAACTAGTATAGATACATCTTAACTCTAGATCTATGTAGCGTGGAAAGTGATCAAATCCCGTGAAGTGAAAAACATTTTCTCATAATTTTTACTCTAAGAGGTTTGCACCTCAAGGGACTAGATCTCTCTCAGCTCTTAATAGATTTTGAGTTAAGATAAATCTACCCTAGTTTATTTTATTATGGTGATATGTTTTTCTTTCATCTTTCTTTTTTCATTTTTATTAAGGTTTTTTCTTTCAATTTTATTTACTAACATATAGCCATAACATGTGGCTATAGATGCACCTAATTATTTTTTGGGACATATAGTGTAGGTGCACCTAATTATTCAATGTGCGACACTAGTAATGTGCAAATTCATTGCGTACAAATAACAAAGAAAATCACCAATGAGATTCACACATTATTATATTATTATTACTACATTTTTAGTTTTGTAAAATATTATACTGGGACAACATATGGGGATACATGTTGAAATTTATTTAATAGTGTGCTATGAAATTTAATATGGATGTATTTCATAATTGTATTTATGTTTGTTCAATTTAATACATATCTTTTAAAAAAAAATTGTGAATCTACATTATACATCATTTTACATTAATTTTTTTTTTGAATCGACATGCATTAAATATGCGATACATCTCACTTAGTTGGGTTGTAGAAGGAACCTCTTGGTGTAATAAAAATAAAAGAGCAATGCAAGTTTGAGATATTAAATGAAAAAAATTGACAAAAAATAATAAATGAGAAAATTGAAAAAGAAAAAGGAAACATGAGAGAAAAAAAGTTGAGTGATAGGAAATGAAAGGTCGGGTATTCTAGCCTTCCCATTACCCCATATTTGCCTATATCTTCTTGTAATTGCACTCACAAAAGGGTTTCCTATTGGCTAAAAGGTGTGGATGCACAATAGCCTAACTATGTAAATTATTAAATACCCATAAAGCCACGAGTTTCATTGTAACTTGGTATTGTTGAAATGAAGATTGAGCAACCATTTGAAGCTAGTTTCCATGTATAGATTTCCAAGGTAAACATGGTATCCATTTTTGTCTTTTATAATTTTGACATTTCTCTATGATTTTGATGTGTAGTTTGGTGTTTGAAATTACTACTACATTTATTAGTTTTTAATACACTGCTTCGAGTTGTGCTATTGGTTGTATGGAAGAATCAAAAGCTACATTTATGTTCCTTCTTATTCAAAATGTCATTTATTTCCTTAGTATTATGTGAATTCCAACAAGTATATGGTCATATTCATCAATTCCATGTTGAATTTGAGATCAATGTCTCTTATAATATTGTTTCTAGGGAGGAGGGTGACCTTAGAAGAACCTAGAATTTGAGATGTCTTGTGTTGAGGAGGAGAGTAGGTGGGAGGGAAACCTCCAAATAAGACTAATTAAGCCAATATGTTACTTCTATAATACCAATAACAAAATGCTATAATATACAATAAGAACTAGAGGAAAAACATGCACCATATAAGCCTAAAATTGATCCAGTAGACAACACAACAAAAAAGAGAGGAAGTTGTAGTTTATCTAAGAGAAAATATAATATGTGAGAAACCCATAAATTAGGGAAGAGTGGATCAAATTCCTTAATGCATTAATAAATCCAAGAGGCATTTTTATAGGCTTACAAAGTCCCCAAGTACAAAACCATAGTCTAGTTATGCATGTCAGTCAAGGCTAGTAAGTAATATTATATGAGGATGAAAATAACTCAATAATGTTGGATAACTCAAAAGTTGGGGACTAACTATTCATTTAACTAACTACATAGAAATAATAATAAACACATGCACCACAATTGGCTAGATGGATGCACCCTTCCCTTTTGGGTTGGTGGTTGAGCTGGTAATTCCCTCAAGAGGGGTTATCTTCTCTCCTAGGTTGTTGATTAAGCTTGTAATTCCATTAAGAGAGGTATATTTGTATCTTAGGTTGTTAAATACTATTCTAGCAAATTCCTCCTTTTTCATAGGGCATTGTTCTTGGGGAACTTGTCTTGGTCATTATCAAAATCCATCATAAACTAGTACCAAAGTTCTATGGACCCTATAATATCATCCAACACATTGACAAGTTGCCTACAAATTGTCTCTTCCAACTTACTCAAATATTCATCTAGTCTTTGATGTGTATTGTCTAAAGAAGATAATAGGATCAAATTGCAAGGTACAAACTAGCTATCCATGACTTGATGAAGAAGGTTCCATTTGGATCAAGGTGGAATTAGTATTGGATGCAAGAGAGAATCAATTATGCTAGACTGTGGCCTTAGAATTACTAATCTAGTGGAAATATAAGAATCTAGAATATTCCACATGGGAACTAGTAGATATTCTACAACAATTTCCTCAACACTAGCCATGAGGAAAACATTTATTTTGAAGGGGTGCATATTAGGATCCAACCCTTGCGTCCATACTTTAAGGTATTTATGAGTTAAACAGGTAATGTATGAATCCATGTTCTAGGAATAAGGCTCATTAGATAGTTAGTGGATAGTTATTTAATGCAAAATGGTCATGTTGATCAAATAAGGTACACTAGGTAGCCAGTATTCATTAATGATGGGAGCATAAGTAGTTAGGTATTTTATATTGAGAATATATTTTAAGATTGTTATAGCGCAAAATGACACATCTATGTTTGTGACCACTTTCCCATGATTCTGTCGCATGTCGACACTTCATGAAAGTCACTAAAAAAACACCTAACTTGGAGGACCAATATCTTGCATTCTGTAACTTTGTTTGACCTCATCTCTGCACCGTTGGAAATATATTTCAGTTAGATAAAAATTTCTAGAAGACACCAAAGTCTGAAAATTCCTAGAAATACCCTAAAAATGAGTTTGTTTTGTGTACGCGAGTTTCCTTAAGGAAACCCGCGTACGTACGCGACTTGCTCTATATAATACTCGCGTACGCCTTAAATACACGAATTTATGCATTGCAACCCATGTATACCTCCTCGTGTATGTGACTGTTGTCTCTGCAACCCACATATGCCTCCTGAAAATGTCAAAAAAATACGTATTTTGAAATTCAGGTAGTTTGGGTAGTTATGCAACTGACTCCTTCAGTTGTAACTACTTTGTCTTCGACCCTAACTCTTCATTAACCATATAAATAGAGGTAGGAAGGTCCCTGAGAAGGGATTTGAATCTTTTCATTGTTATGCTAGAGGGTTTAGAGCTCTCTTTGCCCACACCTTTGCCCTAGAAGCTTTCTCCTTGTGTTGCAGAGCTTGGAGGCTGAGTTCCTTGGAAAATAGAAGCAACAGAACCAGATCAAGGTTTCGTGAGGTGCCGAACTTGAAGAGAAGGTATACTTGTACTTGTTTTCAAGATTAATAAATATGTGATGTCATTCTTCTTCCCAAATCATTGTTTAATGTGTGATTGAATCTCTGTTTATGATCATATGATGATGTTAGTCAGATCATTATTTCATGTTTATTTGATTATCATTGCTTTATATGTTGTCATATTGGTTTGAGGAAGGTATAATTTGTTTTGCAGGTCTCTTGGAGAAAAAGGAGCAAGAGGAGCAAGAAGAGGATTGAAGGGCTACTTGGATCAACCTTCATTTGGCCAAGGTATGAACCATTCTAATCTTTGAATCTTGTTTGTATTTACTTGCAGAACCATTTGCATCCACCTTTCAACCCTAGTATGTTGATGGAATCTTAAACCCTAACCATAGGAAACTTTCCTTTACAACAGAACTGGCAACTCCACTGGGGAGAGCCTTGTCTATTTGGGGTTTCTCTTTATTTGTTCTAGCCTTTTGTAAGGTTTCAGGTCCTTCTTACAAGTTAGGAACACCTTTCCTGCCTTCCTAGGTTAGTTTTTGACCCTTTTTGTGGCTTTTGTCATCCATACACGACTTTCAGGATAAACAGTCGCGTGTCTCTGTTGTATACGTGACTTGAACTACTTGCAACCCATGTGTCATATGTGACCGACCTTAAGGAAACCTGCGTATGCATCTTAATTTGTGTTCTTTCATCATTTTTTAGGGTTTTTGGGTGATTTGAGGGCTGTTTGTAGGGTCTTCAAGGGTCCTCTGCATGTGCATGACTCCTTAGAGGTTGTTTTATCCCTGTTAGGTGCTCTTTGTCTATCTTGTAAGTCTCTTTCAAGTCTCTGAACTTTTTTTTTCTGCCTTCCCCCCCAACTTCCTTCTTTGGATTGACCTTGTTGGACAAGGTACTGAGCAACCTCTGTTTGTAGGTTTATATTGATACTTGGGACTTGTTGACCTTTGTTTATGTTAGTCTTATTGCTCAGTCTCTTCATTCCAAAGTTGTTGGCTTGTTCACTTTTGTGAGCCTTCCTTCCAAGAGAGGTTATATCCAACTTTAGGGAAACCTAGGGTTTGTTTGTGGGGTGTAGAGTAGTTGTCTATTTGCTCTGCTTACATTACTTGCTTGCATTAGTTGATAGGCTGTTTTTCTTTTGCATTTATAAAAGAAAAATAAAAAACACATGTTTGCTTTATATGCATGTAGATTAGTTTTTTAGTCTTGATTGCATGGCATATCATTGTTTTTGAAAATAAAAAATAAAAAGAAATTGTTCTTTTGTGGCTTTCAAGTTTCTATTTGAAAAATAAAGAGAATAGTTTTTGCTTTTTGCATTTCATTTCTCTTTGCTTAGTCATTTTGTTTCAACTTTGAGTCCAAACACCACATAAGTTTCATGCCATTTACCCCTTGACTAAAAACAACCAAAAAAGTAAACGATATAATTTAAAAATTAGTAGTAAGTTTTATTTTATAGGGTCATACACCAACTAGCTTAGGCTGGACTTGTGGATTAGGGAGTTTAAACTCTCTACAAGTGTTGAAATTTCAGACGTAGTTGGCCAATCACTAGGCAAACCCTTTTGTATGTTGATTGTATCTTGGAAGCTCCTCTCAAATGGGAGTTAAGTGTGAGGCCACATGGAGACTTGGATTGAAGAGATAACCCTCTGATTCCTTGTTAAAGCGTAGACCAAGGTTTTTGCACATCAAGGGATTTTGTCTTAGACAGGGTTTCAGGCTTTGCTACCCTACCCATGCATGCGAACCAGGATTACGACTGTCCCCCTAGATTGTCAATATAGTTAAGGTAGCCTTTAGTCTCTTTGACATCTAGGGTTCATACATAGGTACACCAGAAGGCTATTTTTGGTTGACCTTGGACGGGCTTGGAAGGAAACCTCGGTAGAAGGTGTGGGAGGGTTGTGGGTGATTCCTCCGCTTGTGCCTAAGAACATATACAGGGATGCCAAGTAACTGTCTATCAACTTTCTTCTGGAAAGCATATCTTATACCTGTTTGTCTGTTTGGATTTAGGAATTTCAGTGAGTGCTCTGTGGTTTGTCTGTACTTAGTTTGCCTTCAGGTGTGTGCTTTGTACTTTTGGTTGCTTGTCAACATTAGACTTTGTCTCCTAGTTTGAAAATATGGCTAACACCCCTTTGAACACCAACCAAGAGATCCCCATGATGAGAACTCCTTGTACTATTCCTCTCACGGGGAATGTTGGTGTTCCCTTGATGGCCACCCTGAATCTACCTGGATTCACCCTAGGGCTACCGGTGTGGTTGTTTTCCACTCCAACTGTCCTGAATGCTCCTGGTGCTTCTCAAATAAGCTCCTTATATTGAGGGCATCAAAACATTGCTCCCCATTCACCTGTAGTTGATTCTCCTACTCCTTCTACCTCATGCGGTGAAAGTATTGATACCAGTAACCGACAATATAAAATGAGTAAAAGAAGGAGGAATAGGAAGAAAACACATAAGAAAGGGGGCACCCATTCAACCTCTGCAAGTCAAGTTGAACCTCACCACCCAGCCTCTGCAACCTATCCAACCTCTGTAGGTCATGCTGGATCTAAGCACTCAACCTCTATAAGTCAAGTTGATCTTCACCATCCAGCCTCTATTGATCATGCTGGTGGGATCCTTCCAACCTTTCCAGGTCATGTTGGATCCAGTCACTCGGCCTCTGTAGTTCATGCTGAGGGCACCTGTGCAACCTCTGATGTTCAAGTTGAACCTCCCCGTCCAACCTCTGCAAGTCATGTTGGATCCATCCACCCAGCCTCTGAAGTTCATGCTTGGGGCAGACACTCAACTGCTACAAAGCATGTTGATCCTAACCATTCAGCCTCTGTTGTTCATGCTGATGGTGCCCGCCCAACCTATGCAAGTCATGTTGGACCCAGTCTCTAAGCCTCTGCAAGTCATGCTGGGGGCAGTCTCTCAGCCTCTGTAGTTGATGCTGAAGACAATCTGTCAGCCACTGCAAGTCATGTTGACACTATTGAAAAGACTACCTATTCAAAACACAAGTCCAAGTTTCCTTGTAAGCTTTGTGAGGGGGACCGCCTTACTTATAAATGCCCTTCTATCGTGGAGGTGCGAAGAGTTTGGTTTCATGGTCATCCCGTTTTTGAACATCCTGAATTTTTTCAACAACCAGCCTCTCTTAGTCAGGTTGGACCTAGTCACTCAACCTCTGGTGGTCATGTTGGGGGAAAAATCTCAGCCTCTATAGGTCATGCTGAGAGCAAATAGTCATCCACTGCTAGTCATGTTGACACCATTGAGAAAACTGGTCATTCGAAGTGTAAAATTAAGTTCCCTTGTAAGCTATGCAAGGGAGATCATCTTACTCACCAGTGCCCTTCTATCGTAGAGGTGCGAAGAATGTGGTCCGAGACTCAAGAATTTCCTTTTCCTGAAAAACCTATAGTTTCTCAACAACCTACTCAACCTTTGGTTGATCAAGTGGTTGAACCAATCTCAACTTTGGTCGATCCCACTCTTCTTTTGGAGAGTGATCCTGATGTGATTGAACCAATGTCATCTTTGGTCAATCCCACTCTCCCTTTAGAGAGTGACTTTCACGAAGCGGTTGAATCGATTCCATTGTCGATCAATCCCACTCTTCCTTTGGAGAGTGAAGTGTATGCTAGTCACATTTTTTTCACTGCCAGTTCAAAACTTATTGAACAAGGGGGCATTGAACTCGCTTCGGATGAACCCCAACCAAGCTCTCAGATTGCTTCCTTTGATTGGGATAGCCTAGTTGAGCCGCGCCTTCCTTCTGATGCACCTTTCCAGATAAAGGTCAAAGTTGAACCATACACGATTGCTCGTTGTATTGTTGATGAAGGAGCCTCAGTTAGTATCTTGTCTACTCGTGCTTGGTGAGGCATGGGATCTCCCAACCTTGTGTTAACTCTTCGTTAGTTACTAGCGTTTGATAGAAGAACTTGTATCGCCTTGGGAATTCTCACTCAAACACCTGTTACTTTGGGTGGGAAGACTGTCTTAGTTGACTTCATGGTGATAGAAGACCCCTTGGACTTCAATATGCTCCTTGGACGTGATTATGTCTATGCCATGCAAGCTGTGGTGTCAACATTCTTTTGTGTGATGTACTTTAATCATGGTGAAGAAATTGTCACTATTGATCAGTTGTATTTTCTTGATCCGTCTCCTGACCCAACTCGAGACCAGGTCTTTCCTTTATTGATTCCCAATGTTTCTATAGACACTACCCCGCCACAGGTGAGCTATGTGGCCTCATGTCCTTTCCGTTCAATTGCTACTGAGAAGCAGCCTCTGTTTTCATGCTTACCTTCTCAAGAATTGGTCCCAGCAGTTGACCAGGTGAGTCATCCTGTACAGATTGTGGAACCTTCTCTCCACTCTGTCAATCCATTTGAAAGTTTAGACATGTGTCCTATCTCAGATGATCTCCTTCCTTCGGATGAAGTCTTCCTAGAGTCTTTGATACAGTCTGACCTTCTTTTGGATGTTGTTTTAGTTGTGACTAAGTCTAACCCTGATTTTCTTAGTAATCCTGATTTTCCCATGGATTGGTCTTCTTATGTTGGTCTTGTTGAGTTTTTGGACTCTCCCTTCGAACAGCAAGTCAGTGATCCTGATGAGTTTGATTTTTCTTATTAATTTTTCAACTCCTGTGATACTATGTTTGTTCTTGCAGACTCTATCTCCCTTGTTGATTTTTGCTCTCCATATGAGGTTGATCTTATTGATCTTAAATCCTCGGGCCTTGGCACTATAGAATCTCCTTCGGTTGATTCTGCCTTGACTTTTCCTTTTGTAGAAGATAGCAAAGTTGCATGTGTTTCTGCCAAAGTGACCTGCATCAGAACTTTTCTTCTGAATGTGATTCTGATGTTGTTTTTTTTTGGAGACAGGATTTTTAGTTGGAGTCACAACTGTTTACTGGCCTTGCCTTGTTGTTGAAGTTTTAACTACATTTGCATGTATCTTGCTTGCGCTTTTGAGCCTGATTCCGGCTTCCACGCTTTTAGCTCGTTGTATAAGCCCTCATCTTTGTTGTCATCGTCGCTAAGCCTTGTATCATTTTTCCTTTGCAACTTGACACCTTTTACCTTGAGGAGACGTTCCCCAAGTTTCTTTATCCTACTCATTTTCCTCGCATTATGCATAGGTCTATTCCTTGCGCTTGGAACTAGTTTCGCCTGCCTCTGACACTCGTCTCCTCGCATTTAGAGCATTCTTTCTGCTCTCCTTCGAGCTCGTTAAAAACAGTAAGGAGGCTGCGAGTTGACTTTCCTGGACTCATTAAAACTTCATGGGAAAGATATTGAGTTTCTTTAGGCCCATGTCTGACTCCTCAAAATAGACTTGAATGCCGAGTAAACTTGTCCATTTAGGCTCATTAAGAATATGTGAACGGGCATCCACATTGGTGGTAGGTTATCTCTTTCTCAGACCATGTGGAATAATACGAGAAAGGAACACTCTCTTTTCTACAGATTTGAGAAGAGTATTCTCAGGCATAGGTTTATCGCTTTTCCAGACCTGAGGGACTAAACTTATGGAAAAGGAACCCCCGGTATGAGCTTATTTTTCTCTTTTCATGCTCTGGACCAAAACATGAAAAAGATTTCGAGTGTACTTTATGTCTTTGTCATGCTCATTAAACCCTAAAGAACAAAGCATCGAGTTTATTTTTGTAAGCCCAATTTCTCGTAATCAAATGGATCTTTTCGAGTGATCTTGCCTTCCTTCACACTCGTAAAACTCAGGATATATGCTTCTTTTGAAGGAGCATTGGGTAGGTGGTAGTTTAACTTTTTTCAGACCTTCCTGACTAAGTACGAAAAAGGTGCACCTTTTCTTCTTCGGAAGTTAAGAGAGTTATTCTTTGGTATGTTTTGTACTTTTTCGGCCTCAGGAGAATAAATTGTATGAAAAAGCACCCCCCTGGAGTCTTCTTTGGAGTTTTTAGACTCTCTAAACTATGAAAAAACCATCGAGCATGTACTAGTTCAGGCTCGTAAAATCCAAGAATAAGTTCTTTATTAAGCAGTCTTCTGTCTTTTCTTCGAGCTTGCCAAAAATGAAGATGGTCTCGAGTTTGCTTTCTTGGACTCATTAAACCTTTACAAGAAAGAGGGGAAGGGAAGTTCATTCACATATATTTTACATCATGGCAGCAAGTCTTGATTCCTTGAACAAAGCACCAGTTTTGAGTCTATCAACAATTGGGTCCTAGTATTTTGATCTTATCCTCACTCAGAGTTTCTTACTCCTCCAATTGGTCTCTTTTCCAATTATATGGGGAATCTGTCAATGTCTCCTACATTACAGATTTGTGTTGTTGGTCCTTTTGTGTCAAAAGCTGCCTAGCTCACTTTTGTGTCGTGCTCACTGTTCAAGGATTAAACCTTTGTTAGCCATTTTGTAGTTGCTTTTACCTTTTGTGTCAGCCATTCCTTGGTATTAGTTCATTACATCATGTCTTTGGTGGTCCTTGTCGTGAAATTCTGTACCAATTCTAGATCTAATTAGTCTCTAATTTACCTCGTGTTGGATGATGAAGGATGCCTTAATGCCTTCCTTCCAATGGATCTCTTCCTATTGATTGCAACACATCTTGCTCTGGGAATGAGATTTAGAGTTTTATGACAGTACCTTGGGGATTGTTGTAATCAGTGGAAATTTCCCTCGCTATTGGGTAGTGGGAATACCTTAATGTCTCCTACTCGATGGATTCTTCAAGTGTTCGAATTCAAGTCCTTGTATTCACACTTGTTAGAATGTACTAGGTATTAATGGTGGTTTCCCTCGCATTTGTTAACGGTTTTTATTATTGACTGGTAATCAAATGGTTTCCTCCATGCTCGACTTCAACTCCTTTATTCGCATGGTTAGGATTCGTACCTTTTTTGGGTGGTTTGGATTGAAGACCTTGGGACGACAATAGCATCGTCATTTTGGTATTGCCCAAGTTGCACAAGACCTTGTCACACTTTATATGACATTTTGCTGAGACATAGATCCACCTTGTATTCTTGTGGCTATGATCGATTGTTGAGCATGGATCCACTTTGTTCATTTGTGGCCATGACTCCTTCAGATTTGATATGGTGCCTTTTTGTATATTGAGCGACCATGATAGTTTCATCAGTTATACATATGTTGGATATGCCTGTATTTTTATGGAAATTATTTGTATATGTATTTGTATGTCCTAGAGATTAGTTTTTATCTGACATTTATCTCTCTTTCAGGTACCTTTGTTCGAGCCTTTCGATCTTGGATTCTCTGCTCTCGTAATACTTAGCTGTTTCCTTTATAATGTATTTTAGCTCTCATCTTCCCCTCTAACCTCATACATTAGGGGGCATCTATTATAGCTCGAAATGACACATCTATGCCTGTGACCACTTTCCCATGATTCCATCCCATGTCGACACTTCCATGACGACACTTCATGAAAGTCACTGAAAAAACACCTAAATTGGAGGAACAATATCTTGAGTTTTGTAAATCCATTTGACCTCATCTCTACACTGTTGGAAATATATTTTAGTTAGCTAAAACTTTCTAGAAGACACCAAAGTCTAAAAATGCCTAGAAATACCCTAAAAATGAGTTTTTGTTTTGTGTATGCGTGTTTCCTTAAGGAAATGCGCGTACGTATGCGACTTGCTCTATACATGAGTTTCCTTAAGGAAACTCATGTATGCCTTAAATACATGAATTTCTACATTGCAACCTGGGTATACCTCCTCGTGTACCCGACTGTTGTCTCTGCAACCCGCGTACGCCTCCTGAAAATGTAAAAAAATACGTATTTTGAAATTCGGGTAGTTATGCAACTGACTCCTTTAGTTGTAACTACTTTGTCTTTGACCCTAACTCTTCATTAAGCATATAAATAGAGGTAGGGAGGTCCATGAGAAGGGACTTGAATATTTTCATTGTTATGTTAGAGGATTTGGAGCTCTCTTTGCCCACACTTTTACCCTAGAAGCTTTCTCCTTGTTTTGCAGAGCTTGGAGGCCGAGTTCCTTGGAAAAGAGAAGCAGTAGAACCATATCAAGGTTTCGTGAGGTGCTGAACTTGAAGAGAAGGTATACTTGTACTTGTTTTGAAGATTAATAAAGATGTGATGTCCTTCTTCTTCCCAAATCATTGTTCAATGTGTGATTGAATTTCTGTTTATGATCATATGATGATGTTAGTCAGATCATTATTTCATGTTTATTTGATTATCATTGCTTTATATGTGGTCATATTGGTTTGAGGAAGGTATAATTCATTTTGTAGGTCTCATGGAGCAAAAGGAGCAAGAGGAGCAAGAAGAGAATTGAAGGGATGCTTGGATCAACCTTCGTTTGGCTAAGGTATGAACCATTCTAATCTCCGAATCTTCTTTGTATTTACTTGCAGAACCATTTGCATCCACCTTTCAACCCCAGTATGTTGATGGCCTCTTAAACCCTAGCCATAGGAAACTTTCCTTTACAACAAAGATCTAGGTGGCTACAAAATGTTTTTGTCAAGTATTATTCTAATTTGATGTCAACTCAGTGAGAGTTTGGCCTACCTTAAGAGACAAGTATACATTGTTTTCTTTCTTTGGTAATCATTAATATGAGGGTATATTTCACATATTTAATCTTAATTATCTATTGTATATGATTTTCTACTTTTATATTCTTTGTATACTTGGTATATGATTCAATTATAAGGGTTAAGGATCACTATACATTCATAGCCTTTCTCTACAACTAAAATTTCATATGATGATTATACACAAACACATTTCATGAATTTATTTTTAAGGGCACCAACAACCTTGCTCCCTTTCCCTTTCCATACTAGGGTTAGGATGAGGTAAATTAATGACCAAGTGTTATAGCATGATTTTCCACATCCTAACATTCCTTGATGGCCTACCTTATCCTTTTGCAGACTCATCATAGCCCTCTTTGTCAGTTAAAACCCCCAAAACCATATTTTTGTTGATGTACGCAGGTCAACAACACTACAATATGCATATATGCATCTTTCTCCACTACAACCCGCATACATCAGGTTTGATGTTCAAAATTAAAAATATTTCAAGTTTTCCTGTCCAAGTCATGGCTATTATGATTCTTGTCCTTCCATATACTGGAAAATGCTCTGATTCGATCCTCCATATCCTTTGAGGGCTATATATTCAATCCATTGTGAAGCATTTTAGAAGGATAAGTTGGAGAGCAAGTAAACTCTAGAGAAAATTTTCCCTATTACCATGCCTTGAATCTACATCACTTTGTCCTTGTAAGATTGAACCTCTCTTACGGTTCATCTCCTAAGCTCTTCCCTATCTTGTGAAGTAGGAACCCAATTACTCCTTGAACTTGTGAGCTTTCCATTATATGGAGGATTGAAGTGGTGGAGGCTTAGGTGGAGGAGCGTAGTTTCTAAGTTCTAATGAGTTTCCGGTAGAAGGTTGTTAGTATGTACTTATGTTTATTATATTAATAGAAGTACTCTTTTCTCATTCAATTCATGTTACAAATGTTTATATTATTTTCATTAGGCATATTTTCTTAAAATGTTCATGGACTATGATAGATTATGTTCTAACAATTCATATATATTTAATATGCTTGTATGTTTTGGTTGTTGAGGATAGGTTGCAGATGAAGAGCACTGGATTGAGAGCTCAACATTGGTATTATTCGAACATCCAATTGAGGAAAGGATCTTATCCTTTTATTGTTAGAATTTCATGTTTATATATAATATTTGGTAATTGAGTTGATTTATGGTGTCATTCCGTCTGTTGTGGTTCTACACCAAGCCATAAGAATATTTTCTCTGTAACACCAAGGTAGAATTGCTTGCTATGTTTTCGATTTGCGGGATTTTTTTTAAAATTTTTGTTGGGAATGCATTCCATACAAACACTCTTTGCATATCATGACCTCCCATCCCTTATATAAAATTTTCATCACTATAAAACTTTGATAGAGATCCATTATCTCATATCTATTTGTGGTGGCATTTCCTTATCAAATTATTGATCACATGCGTGGGTGAAATCTCATATTGTGATTAATGGGTTTATGATTTGAGGGTATTTTGTCCCATTATGGTTTGTTGTTGAACCGTAAATATTTGTGGATCATCTCTTTGTGACCTCACACAACTACAAGTAAGCATTGATCTATTTCTATGTATTTAGGCACATGCATTAATAGTGAATTGGTGAAGTGACATTTAATTGCAATTATACATTTTTTGAAATCTTGCATCAGTTTCTTGTAGCATATCATTATTCGTTTAGAATTAGTTATTGTCCTGAGTTACTTGGAACTAAATATATTTATTGGAAGAGAAATATTATTAACATTCTTAGGGGCATGAATATTTAGTGTATCATTAGTGGTGACATCAAGAAACCAATCGATGCAAAATAATTAGTTGTATTGGACAAGCATTGTGAACATGCAAGAGGTCTCATTTGGAAAATTGTTTCTAACAATATATAGGTACATATTGAAGATGAAGATAACCCTATTTAAGTATGGAAAATCATAGACTCTTTGTACGACAAGTTCGATGATGTTTCTGCCTACTACTTAGAAAAGGAAAATCCATACACTTATCCTAAAGAATTTGAGAGAATTGAGTCATTTCTTCTTGAATTGAAAACTTATAATGAGAAGCTTAGAATTTTTGGTTTTGATTATAAGAAACATAATATGACCCTCATTATTCTTGTAGAACAAAATTTTACTACAACCTTTGATATATTGATACAAACTGGGAATAAATCTATTGAAATGTCCAAGGGATATGCAAAACCTAATTTTGAATAGTTTTGCAAAGGGTTGATTTGTGAGAATGATTGGTTTCTCTCATTAGGTCACTTGGTAATTGGGAAGGTTCATTTGGAACACAATAAGAATAATGAAATTTAAGATTCTCAAAATAACACCAATCATCATGCTGCCAGTACCTACAATTAAAATTCTAATGATTCTCTTGTAGAGGTTTCAAAAAATAAAGCATGGAATTCTCACAAGCATTGTGGAAAAACCAATCATGCCGAGAAGAATTGCTTTAAGAGGTGAAATGAACATGAAAATGCCAAGAATAAAGCCTCCAAAGGAAAACAAGTAGCTCTTTGTGCTTATTATTTTCAATTAGGTAACTCATTTTCTCTTGTGGAATATCACATGACTACACATGATTTTTCTATTATGGAAAAAGTATCAGACACAAATGATCCTTCCACTTATGCATAAGTTAAAGGAAATTAGAATGGGAGAAAGTAGTGGCTTTTGAATATGAATCTTCAATGAAGATTAATACTGGAAACCTTGTCCCACTTCCTCTTTGTAAGAATCATATTGGTTGCGAATGGAATTTTAAAACAAAGTTCATTGTAGAAGGACTTATTGAAAAGCATAAGGCTCAGTTAGTTTCCAAAGGATTTCTTCATAAAAAAGGGATAGATTACACTGAAACCTTTGCTCTCAATGCTAAAATAAACACCATAAGAACCATTTTTATGTTGTTGCATATTTTCAATGGGAAATTCACCAAATGGATGTCAAGAGTTATTTTTTAAATGGCAATCTTCGTGAAGAGATTTATATGCAACAACCAACTAGTTTCATCACCTATGAAAATTCAAGTTTGGTATGCAAGTCGAACAAGTATTTGTATGGTCTTAAACATGCATATAGGGCTTGGTATGAGAAAATTGATAGTCATTGCTTGAAGAGTGGTTTTAGGAGGTGTATATCTGATCCAAATATGCCATATGAAATTCTTCAAAGATGATGTCCTCATTGTTTTTCTTTATTTGTATGATCTAATTCTCATAGGAAACTGACTTTGCTTAATCCAGGAATTGAAGAATGATCTTAAGCCGCACTTTGAAATGACAAACATATGGCTATTGCATTATTTTCTAGGTCTTCAAGTCTAGTAGATGGTTGATGTGATCTTCCTTTCTCAACCTAATTATGCTTTGTATTTTCTATCTCATCTTCATATGAGTGATTGTCAGTCTTCACCAACACTATTTTAGTCAGGGATTAAATTATCTGTTTATTGTGGCAATCTCTTTGTTGATTCCGCACTCTATCATCAATTTATCGGGGTTCGGTTTTGACACGTTTTTGACACATTCTTATAAAATATTTTTGTTAAACCTTTGTGTTGTCATTGTTGTAAAAGGATGAACATTGTTGAACCTTTATGATGTCATTGATGTCAAAATATGAACCAACAAGATTTGATGTCAAATGATAAATATGCCAAAGGATGAATCAACAAGCTTGATAAAAAAAGTCAAAGAATGAACATCGTTGAACCTTTGTGTTGTCAACAAGTTTGTTGAGAGTTTGATGTCAAACATATGAGATGAGGCTAGAAGAAATAAAAGTGTATGAATTCATTAGGCCAAGCTTCTCTATGTACAAATCCAGTTTGAAGAAAAAAATAGAGAATAAATGTGGAAGGTCAAGAAGTGTGCAAATCCCATTTTTGGTACCAAAATCTGCCCCATTAAATTTTTTAGTTTCTGGCAACACACATGTAAAGAGGGACCCCAATTTTCACTTCCAGAAAGTCTACTAGCATTTTTGTAAAAACCTCAAGTGGTCGTGTCAAGCTTGGTCAATTTATTTTCATCTCAAATTTGGTTTGTTCTCAACCTTAACCAGTCAGAATTCTCATGGTCATAGATTTGTCTTCTAAGCTATCACCCATTCCAGCTAGGAAAATAAGAAACAAAGGCACACAATTTTACGAAATTATGTATTGAGTGCGCCCACTATTGAGATTGATTAAGGGAAAATATTATAATTGGTAGTGTCTAGATAGCAGACGAAGATGTCATCATGGAGATGAACTATGTTTTAGTATTACTGAAAGATTTTACAAGGATATTTTAAAGAAATTATGGCAATGTCCTTTATGTAGAGATTTGTCAAAATGCCGTTGAAAATGTTAGAAAGGAGTTTTGACCAACAAATCTCAACAAACATGATCTTTCTTGGTGTAAATATTAAGGAATAATCTTGCTCATTTAGTATTCAGCTGTTATGTGACCACATTATCAACTCGAGCTCCACCATTGTCATTTCTATTAAACAGTTTCGAGAGTAGATAAGTCAATCATATCCAAAATATTAACATGTGTTACAAGTAGATATTAAGGGCAAATGCAAAATTCCTAATTTCTGAGAAAGATAAAGCATTTTAAATATCATATTTTCAAGCAGAGGATTGATCTTGCAGTTTGAGATATCTAGGTAACCAATTAACACCTAGACTTAGTTTTTTGGGACATTTGAAAATGATAGAAAATGAACAGTTAAAGTTTGTTATGATTCGAAGGCAATGCAATGAAGGTACACAGGTGGCAGAGAATTTCCAGCATTTCATAATTTGAGTACACACTCAGGAATATTACTAGTATTGTTAGCATCCTTCCAAGTAATTTGCCAACTAATTGATAAATTGCAAGTCAAGATGGTCAACGACATATCATAGACTATCAAGAATTGAACTAGGAGTTGAAGGATCACCTGGAACTTAAATAGAGTCTCTCCATATTTTTTGTGATTAAACTAGATGCTATTTATTTTTAGATAGACTTGATTCCGAATTGTTGGCAATAGCTCGTTCTATGTATTTTCTTTATAAAAGTTTATCATTTTGAATGCAAAGAGGTTCCAACTAAGAGGCTGTGGAATTGTAAAGGGTCGAAAGCTATGTTTTGAAGGTTAGAGACATACTCTATTATTTATATTGGAGAACTGATATTTGAGTTAAGGTTTTAGTTGCTATGAGCCTGATTTGAACTGTATTTTAAATCTGGATATTTTGCAGTCTTGTTTAGACTAAGTGTAGTCATGAAATCCTTCATAGTAACGTTTTTATTATGAATTCTCATAGTGTGTTTTAATATCCCAGATTCTTGTAAAATTATCAAAGGTATAGGATCATCAGGTTGGATTCAACCTCATTATGAAAGAAGAATGAAAGAGGAAGAATAATTCCAGTGCTAGAACGATCAAACAATCATGGTGAAATTATTCAGACGAGAGTAAATTTTTTTATAGCATTACTGCAATTTGATAATCATTAACCTGTATGTAATACGACCATGATACAATAAAGAGAATTTGAATCCTCTAGGAGTGATTCAAATCTCATGACTTGGACTGACTCCAGACATCACTAAATATGGGAAAATCACCACTAGAGGCTCACTAGTGTAACTACGAACAACTGAAACACTTCACAAGTAGTTAACTGACCAAGGTAGGTGAGGAAACGAACCTAACCTACTTAAATCATGCAGAGCTAGCGCTAGAATAACTGAAGATGAACTAACTGTGGCCCATTGGAGCCTAACTCAACACAGAATAGGGTGAACTAAGGGTGGGACTCCCATGACTCTGTGTGGGTTCCTAAAATATAGGGAGTGACCTTTGGAGCTCCTAAACTCATGCAAACTGGTGTATCAAGTGGTAGGTGGTCCACATATAACTTATCCATGGCACTAATGAAGTGGAAACATATTCCTAATATAGGAAACTAACATTTAGACTATGGTGGACAAGGGAGGATGACAAATAATCCTAACACCCCCCCTCAATCCAAACTTGGACAACCAGGGCCCTGGAAACCGAGATCAAAGGCCACCCATACAATCTAATGCAAAAGTAACTTCTCAATAAACTGAGGAAATGGGGAAAACCTCATGGGAACCCCCCCTGAAAATGAACAGTGAACCAGGAACTAAAAACTAAACCAAACCTTAACACCAAGAAGAGACCCGAGATAAACAAATATCTTTTCACTGAAATATTTTGTGAATATGTCTACAACCTACTCCTTAGTAGGGAAGTAATGTAGAATGATAGTCTTACTATGCACTAGTTTTCAGATGTAATGCATATGGACTTCAATGTGTTTGGTTCGTTGCTTCTGTACTAGATCACTGGAAATTTTAATTGTACTTTGATTATCACATAAAATGTTTTTTGAAGGAGAAGTGTGAATGACAAACTCTCTTGGAATCTTGTGTAGCCAAAATGTCTAAATAGTTGCACTCACAACCCCTTTATACTCTACTTCAGCTGAAGAGAGAGCAAGAGCTGCTTTCTTCTTGCTTAACCAACAAATTGGTCCAGATCCCAACATGAACACAAACCCCAAAGTAGATTTTGTGTCAGTATTGTCTCTAGCCTAGTCCGAGTCAGTAAATACAACCAGATCTAGTTGAGCACCAACAAAATAGTGAATCCCAAACTCTCTAATATTGTGCACAAAATGCAAGATGTGCTTTGCTACCTTCCAATGCCGCTAATGTGGCTCCTGCATGAACCTAGCAACAACACTCACAATATATGACAAGTATGGTGTTGAATGAGTAAGGTACAATAATCTACCAATCAACTATCTGTAGAGAGTACTATCAACCAGGCATGTAGAACCACCTTCTTTCCAGATAGGAAGGGGAAATATGTTGCTTTGAAATAATTCATATGGAACCTCTTGATAAAATCACCTACGT
Source organism: Pseudotsuga menziesii (assembly GCA_001517045.1). Lineage (NCBI taxonomy): Eukaryota > Viridiplantae > Streptophyta > Pinopsida > Pinales > Pinaceae > Pseudotsuga > Pseudotsuga menziesii. The sequence continues at coordinate 52,903 of LPNX010644882.1, forward strand.
ATCGGGACAGTGTAATCATGATCCCTAAATATTTTTTATTCACTTCAAGGCTAATAAATTGCCTCAACATCCCTAGATATGTCATGGAGAATTCCTTGCTCAAAGCTATTTTTATATCCCCTAATCCAGAAATTGAACCACCGGTAATGAGAAAGTCATCCACATACAATACAATAAATATTAAATAACCTCCCTTCTACTGTATGTAGACATTACATTCAGACTTGCACCTTTTGAAATTATGTGACAGTAAGAAGGAATCCATCTTGGCATACCATGCCCTTTGGGATTACTTGAGCCCATACACAGATTTCCTTAGTTTGCAAACCATGGAGGAATCTTTAGTGTATCCCTTAGTCGGTCTAATGTAGATCTCGTCTTCCAAATCACCATGGAGGAAGGAAATCTTCACGATCATTTGATGTACCTCCCATTTCTTCGAAGCTGCAATGGCCAAAACTAGCCTTATGAAATCCATTTTTGCAATAGGGGTGAATGTTTCATTGTAGTCTAGCCCATAAACTTGTGAATACCCCTTTGCAACTAATCGAGCATTATAGTTGGTAGTAGATCCATCTGCTGCTAGTTTGATTTTGTAGATCCATTTTCACTAGACAATATTCCTTCCTGGAGGTAAGGAGACAAGATCCCAGGTATTGTTGTTCTGTAGTGAATCATATTCATCATACATAGCTACCTGCCATCTTGGTGTTGATGTAATTGTAACTTCGGAATGTATTCACTTGTATTTATTATGTATTGTAACCTGATTTTTATTTCGGGATGTATTTGTAATGTACTTGAGTCATGTCATGCCCCGATGTTCCTATCAGGAAGTTTCTATAATGTAAAAAAGTCAGTTCAAGTCAAGGTGGTTGACTCTCCTATTGTCTAAGGGTTGAAGTCCCCGCAGTTCCAAGGCACTAGGGTTATTAGATTCACCTAGTGAAGTCGACCCTAGTTGGGTTTAGTCAAGTCAGGAATTAGTATAAATAGAGAGCTAGCCTCTCTATTTATCACACACTCACTCACACTCAGTTGTAGTGTATAGCTAAGGAAGATAAAGACACTTGGGAAAGGAAGAAAGAGGTTACTACTGTCGGGAGATCTTCTTACTTTTTTTTGGGTTTCACTTTGGTGTTGATTCTATCTCTGAGGATCATTGCAGATTCAATCAAGGATCACCTCATTCCACAGGTGTCCTCCCTCAAGACACCTAAAGCCATGTTTGATGCCCTAACCAAACAGTTTCAAGGGAAGAATATCAATCGAAAGATGACTCTAAGGAACCAGTTGAAGAATGTAAAGATCTAGAATGAGGAGACCATCCAGTCATACTTTACAAGGGTTTCCCAGATCAAAGAATAGCTGGAAGCAGTAGATGAAGAAGTGGAGAATGCAGAAATTGTGATGACAACATTGAATGGCCTCCCTAGGTCATCAGATTCTTTCATCCAAGGAATCTATGCTAGAAAGAAGTTGGTCAAGTTCAATATACTGTGGGAAGAATGTTCTCAAGAAGAAGCTCGGATAGCAGCTTGAGAAGAAAAGATGGGAAGTGAAGATCAAGCTCTCACAGTACACTCCAAGAAAGGAAGAAGGGAAAATCATCATCACTAAGGTAAGCATTCTCATCAGAAACATAACATTGCAAGAAGGGATTCATCCAAACTCAGATGTTATACATGCGATGAAATAGGACACTTTGCTAGAAATTGTCCCATGAATAAGAATGGATCCAATATGAAGAAGAACTCCAAAAGAAGACATCATGCTTACACTGCTAAGGATGATGATCCTCCCAGGAAGAAAGTAAAACAAGAAAGTGAAGACTCTTCAAGTGAAGATGCATATGTTTTGATCTCCGATCTCACAGGAACTGTCACTCATGGAAGCAAATATTGGCTTATTATAGTGGGTGAAGCTTGGGGATGACTACCAATATCCCATAAAAGGTAGTGGTGAATCCTCCTACAAGCTAGACTCTAGAAAGTCTATGAAAATGAAGGATGTCTTGTTTGTACTAGGACTGAAGAAGAATCTTCTATCCATATCAGCATTGGATGCAAAAGGCATGAGGGTTGCATTTGTAGATGGCCAGTTCCTCATGTGGCCAAGAGGAAAGACTATTGATGATGCAATAGTGATTGGAGAACAAGAAGGAGGTTTATACAAACTGAAGGGCCATCTAGAACAAGCTATGGTCCATGACACATTAGAGTTAAATGAACTTTGGCACATAAGGCTTACACATGTGCATTATAGAGCACTACCACTTGCAAGCAAAGCTGTTGAAGGTCTTCCAGAAATCCAAGCAAAACATGAAGGGGTCTGCAAAGGATGTGAAAAAGGAAATAATACAAAGAAGACATTTCCAAGTAGTGAGAGCAAGGAAAAAGGAATCTTGGAAATCATCCACTCCGATGTATGCGGACCAATGCCATCAAGTTCACTAAGCGGGTATGTATACTATGTTTCTTTCATTGATGAATTTTCTAGGAAGACATGGATTTACTTCATGAAGAACAAAGATGAAGTTTTCAGCAAGTTGAAAGAATTCAAATCCTTGATCGAGAACCACATAGAAAAGAAGATCAAGACCTTTCGATTAGATAATGGAGGAGAGTTCACATCAAATGAATTCAAAGACTTATGCAAAGAATTAGGGATTAAGAGGGAGTTGTCCACTCCTTATAATCCACAACAGAATGGGGTTACAGAAAGGAAGAATAGAACTATCATGGAAGCTGCAAGAGCAATGCTTCATGATCAAGATATTCCTATGCATCTATGGGCAGAAGCTGCTAGAATAGCGGTGTATGTACAGAACCGTACTCCAGATAGAGTACTTGAGAACAAGAATCCTAAAGAAGTCTTCTCCGGAAAGAAACCAAAAGTCATCCATCTCAGAATATTCAGCTGTCCAGTGTACATACACATTCCAAAAGAGAAGAGAACAAAACTACATCATTCAGGAAAGAAGGGTATATTTGTGGGATACTCTGAAAGCTCGAAGGCTTACAGAATATACTTCCTAGGATACAAGAAGATTGACATCAACAGGGATGTGACATTTGATGAAGACATAGCTTACAAAAAATCCAGAAAGAGACCTGCTGAAGATACTGAAGAGGTAGAAACACCCAGAATTCATGATACAACCATGAATGAAGAAATTCAAGAAGAAGATCGAGAATTTGAAGAACCACAAAGACCTGTATATCCACCTCAAGAGAAGAATCCTCACAAGAGGAAACCTGCTTGGGTATGAGAAATTATCCAAGGTGCAGAAAGATATGGGCTCCAGAAGAGAATCACAGAGAAAGAAAGAGAACCAGATCTTGCTTTTGGATATGTAGCCTTACTATGTGAATTTATCAATGAAGAACCTTCCAGTTATGAAGAAGCAGCAGAATGGAAAGAATGGAAGGATGCTATGATCGAAGAGTATCAATCGATCATGAAGAATGATGTTTGGGATGTTGTCCCAAGACCAGAAGGGAAGTCGGTTGTAACTTCCAAATGGTTCTACAAGATCAAGCATGCTGCAGATGGTAGCATAGAGAAATATAATGCAAGATTCGTGGCTCGTGGTTTCTCCTAGAAATAAGGAATAGATTATGAAGAAACCTTTGTACTTGTAGCCAGATACACTTCCATCAGATCGATACTTGCTTGTGTTGCAGTGATGAAATGGAAGATACACCAAATGGATGTCAAGATTGCTTTCTTGAATGGTGTAGTGGAAGAGGAAGTGTATGTAGAAAAACCACTCGGTTTTGAGACACATGACAGGGAGTCTCATGTGTGCGGATTGAAGAAATCCCTGTATGGTTTGAAACAGGCACCCAGGACATGGTACGACAAAATTGACAGCTTTGTATCTAGTTTGGGCTTTACCAAGAGTAAAGCAGATTCCAACCTTTACTACAAGGTTTAAGATGGAAACCCGGTGATGCTCCTACTGTATGTAGATGATCTGTTTGTAACAGGTATGGATGGGTTGATTGTTGATACAAAGAGAAAGCTTGCTACCGAGTTTGAAATGAAGGACTTGGAAATGATGCATTATTTTCTAGGTATGGAGGTGTGGTAGAATGTGGATGGAATCTCCCTCAGATAAGGGAAGTATGCAGTAGAGATCCTGAAGAGGTTTGGGATGATGGACTGCAAGGCCATGACCACACCTATGGCATCGAACCTGAAGCTATTGAGTGATGCTTCATCAGAGACGGTTGATGCTATGATGTATCATCAGATGATTGGGTCCTTGATGTACCTAACGAACACGAGACCAGAAATTCGATTTGCTGTGAACACCTTGAGCCAGTTCTTGATAGATTTGAGACATGTTCACTTGATTGCTGCAAAGCATATTCTGAGGTAACCGAGGGGTACAATTGATTATGGGATCAAGTACGAGGAAAATAAGAAGATTAACCTGGAGGGTTATGTTGATTCAGAATGGGAAGGCAGTGCCATCGATAGGAAGAGCACTTCAGGTTGTTGCTTTAGTATGGGATCGGGTGTGTTCTCTTGGTTTAGCAGGAAGCAATCCCATGTGGCACTGAGTACAGCTAAAGCAGAGTATGTCGCTACTTTTTCAACTAGTTGTGAGGTAGTATGGCTGCGGAAGCTACTGTCTAATTTATTTGATCTCCAGATGGATGCTACTTGTATACATTACGACAACCAGAGTTGCGTGAAGTTGTCAGAGAATCTAGTGTTCCATGACAAGTCGAAGCATATCAAGATCAGGTATCACTATAACAAGGATATGGTGCAGAGGGGAGCAATGAATCTACAGTATGTTGCAATGGAGGAACACATAGCTGATGTGTTGATGAATCCATTGGCTAGGGTGAAGTTCAAGTACTTTAGGGAGAAGCTTGGTGTTCTCTAGATCGAGGTTTCCTCCAAGGGAAAATGATGAGACCCATAGCAATTCTGACATGGTGAGAGGATTGGTTCCTTCCATGGTCAGATGTAAGGGCTGAGCCATTCTGTCATGGTGAGAAGATTGGTTCCTTCCATGTCAGATGTGAGTGTTGAGCCATTCTGATGTGACTATAGGATTGGTTCCTACATGATCAAAAGTAAGCACTGAATGCCATTCTAGGAATGGAGGCACCTGGTCAGTTACCAGGTAGCTCAGTCTGAGACCGGGGGCCATTCTGATAGGACTGTAGGATTGGTTCCTACATGATTAGATGTGAGTGTGCGCCCTTCTGACATTGGTTGTCAGATGTAAGTACAGATCCCTTTTGGCATGAAGGATTAGTTCCTTGCATGGTCGAATAAAAGTGCTGAGCCTTTGTGACATTGGTTGTCAGATGTAAGTGCAGAGCCTTTTGGAATGGAGGATTGGTTCCTCGCATGTCCAAGTGTAAGTGCTGGGCCTTTTTGATCATTGGTTAATGGATGTGAGTGTTGGGCCTTTCTGACAGGGTTGTGGGAGGTGTTCCCACATGGTCAGATGTGAGTGCTGGGTGTTGCCTTTCTGATATGATTATAGGATTGGTTCCTACATGATCAGATATAAGTGCTGGGCGGGCCATTCTGACTTAGGTTCAGATATAAGTGTTGGAAAAGACCTGCACGGAGGGTAGGCCTACAACCAGCATGAAAAAGGGTTGGCTCTGTAGAACTTCTTGTGACGAGAAGAATCACGAGATAGCACCTGTGAAGAATCAGTGTTGATGATCCAGATCGAGGGATGATCTAGATCTGGAGATGATGCCCTAGAGATGATCTAGATCGAGGGATGATCTAGATCCAGTGATGATCCAGATCCAGGTGAAGATGAATTGAATATGAATATGACTTGAAGATGAAGATGACTTGAAGATAGAGATGACTTGAAGGTGAATATGGCGAAGACTCAATGATGATCTAGATGGTACAAAGAAGAATACTTGTGCTGATAAATTGTGTCGAGAGAATACCTTCCTAGTTAAGAGGGAGTGTTGATGTAATTGTAACTTTAGAATGTATTCACTTGTATTTCTTATGTATTGTAACTCGATGTTTATTCCAGGATGTATTTGTAATGTACTTGAGTCATGTCATGCCCCGATGTTCCTATCGGGATGTTTCTATAATGTAAACAAGTCATGTCAAGTCAAGGTGGTCAACTCTCCTATTGTCTAAGGTTTAAAGTCCCCACAGTTCCGGGGCACTAGGGTTATTAGACTCACCTAGTGAAGTCAGCCCTAGTTGGGTTTAGTCAAGTCGGGAATTAGTATTAATAGAGAGCTAGCCTCTCTATTTATCACACACTCACTCACACTCAGTTGTAGCGCATAGCCGAGGAAGAGAAAGACACTGGGGTAAGGAAGAAAGAGGTTACTACTGTCAAGAGATCTTCTTACTATTTTTAGGTTTCACTTTGGTGCTGATTCTATCTCTAAGGAATTTGCGTGGTTTTCTCCATTTATGGTTTCCTTGAGGAAAAAAACTGTGTTCATTGTCTCTTATGTTTGATTGCTGTGCTTGTTGTTCTCTTAGTTAAAGATCCTAATGATATGCTAGCTTAATGCTTAAAATATAACACTTAGATCATGACAAGCCTCTTTGTAAGACTAAGGATCAGACCCCATCATCATGTAGCACCTCTCTGGGAGAAGTGGATCTGTATGGCAGAGCACAAGGTTCTCCTCCTGAAATTGAGATCTGGTTCTCCTTATATCAGATACATCCCTAGCATTGTTCCCAACAACTTCAATGAGTTTTGAACCCATTTAGGCCTTAGATTGGGAGAAGGAGATGGATCTGTATCTGGATCTGCTTGATATTCATTCTCAAAATCAAGATCTAGTTCATCTTGGTATTCTTGTTCATTTTTTGAATATGAAACATCACTAGAATTATCATCATATGCAAATGGTGTAGGTTGAACATTTATAACTTAACCATCTCTTCATTGTGTAGCTGTCGGAGATATTTGAAATTTAAATGGCCAAATATCTCTTTCCAAATTTTGATGGTTTCATTAGCATGAGTCAATAGGGAAATTTGGTATGAGTGAGTAAGAAAATGTGAGAATTCATATGCCTTGAAGGCATGATTTGCAATTCCTTTCACTACCAGGTTCCCAGTAGAGATTTCTAAGATCTCCACTGAGTAAGGTTCAAATATGACTTGATTTGATGAGCCTATATGGGTCATATGATATATAGAAAACATATTTGTTTCTATGGAAGTCACATAGAGGACATTTTTTAACACTCCATGCTCAAACTGAATTGAACCCTTCCCAACAGATGGGATTTGAGAGTCATCTCCCATGTGTATGCTAGAACCATCAGAGAGATCTAGAGAAGATAATGGTTCCTTGGAGGAAACCATGTGGTTGGAGGATCCATAATCAATGAGAAAATCTTGTGACTAAGAGAATCCTTCCTTCAGTACTACATGGAATCTCTCATGATCTTCAATCTTGTTTCTAGGATCAGGTTTCCTTGTGCCTTCAGGGAGGGAAGTATTGTTCTGTTCAAGCAGTCTTGACATCTGGTCTATTGTTTTCTTCATACATAGGTTCTCTGTATGATTCCCTCTCTTGCAATAAAGACACTTGGTCTTCTCAAACCTTTTCTACTTGTCCTTATTAGAACCAGAGGCTCCATATGAAGGATTTTTCTTCTCCTTAGGTTTGGTTTAATTTTTTTTCCTCCCCCTTATGTCTTCATTTAGCTTGCGCATTCTTGGTCTCCCTGTTAGCACTATTTTTGGGCTAAGTAGTTGGCAGGGGATTAGGCCAGTGAAAGGAGGAATAAGATTTGAAATTTTTCTTATGATATGACCTTGAAGGGTGTTAATGAGGTTTTGTAGGTCTTTTGAAGGATCATTTCTGAGTTGGAAATGCAAAATAATTGAAAAAATTCTAGTTTTCAGCTTTTCAAATGTATGTGAATGAGAATGTTTGTTCCAAGATGTATGGTGACAGGAAATGAAAGGCCTAAATGCACAAGATTAGTCTCTATAGCATTTTAGTCAGGCTCCATTAATGAGTTTCTAAAATACTATGCCTTGCAACGTCTTTAGTCAGACTTATCCTTTGGCATGTATTTTTTCGACAACATAGGGTCCCATCCATTCTGCATGTAACTTTTTAGGTTTGCCTTTTACTCGACTATTGTATAGTAAAGCAAGGTCTCCTACTGACAAGTTTTTGTTTTTGATGTTTTTATCATGCCACACCTTTTGTTGTTGTTTCTGGATTTCTTGATGTTGTATCGCCACTAGTCAGTGTTCTTCGAGTTTATTTAGTTGCAATAGTTAGTACTTTCTTCCTTGTTCGACATCGACAGTGTCTGTTGTCGGAAATGTAATGGAACTATTGCTTCTTGTCCATACACTAGTAGAAAGGGGGTTTGGTTAGTTGAGCATTTGTATGCTATTCTATATGCCCATAGTACTGCAGGTATCTTCTCATCCCAGTCGTCTTTATCAGCATTACATATTTTGGTTAGTCCTTTTGTTAATGTTTTGTTGAATGCTTCAATTTCTCCATTCGACTGAGGATGGTATGCTGTGCTTCGACTATGGTCGATTTGGAACTGGTCTATTAGGGTTTTGATAGTTTTATTGATAAAGTGTGTTCCTTGGTCGCTAATTAGGGTTAATGGACATCCAAATCTGGTAATGATATTCTCATAGATAAACTTAGTAGCTATCTCACTGGAACATGTGTCGACTGGTTCTACCTCTGCCCATTTGGTTACATATTCAACTGCAGTTATTATGTACCTTGCCCCTATTCTTTTTGTTGGTATAGGAAATGGTCCTATGAAGTCGATGGCCCAAATTTCAAATGTCAAACTTGGGTTTACTGAGATCAAGGGCATTTATATGCTAGACAGGGGTAGACCTAGTCATTGGCATCTGTCACATTGGCTTACAAAGTTTTTGCAATCTTTGTGAAGTGTTGGCCACCATAACCCTAATTGTTGGATTTTCTTTGCAGTTGTGTTTGCTTGGAAATGTCCTCCTGTAGGTCCATATTGTGCTTCATGCATAATGTTGTTCCTTTCATGTTCTAGTACACACCTTCTAAGGATGTCGTCTAAACCCATTTTGTACAAGAATCCATTTATGAGGCTATAAGGTGTAACTTTCATGCTTAAGATCTATTTCTTTTTGGTACTCATGCCTTTTGGTGCTTGTCCAGCATCTTAAAACTGAGCTATTTCCTCTAAATCTATCGGGACTGCTTCTATTCGAATTAGATGTGCATCTGGTAAGTCGTCTTTGATGCCTGTCGGTTCCTCTCCTGTGTCGATTCGAGATAAATGGTCGGGACTGACATTTAACTTACCTAGTTTGACAACGACTTCAAACTCAAATTCTTGGAATAGAAGTAGCCATCAACAAAATCTTCCATGGTGTAGAGGCTTATTCACAAGGTATTTTAATTCCTGATGATTAGTGTAAAATATAAATGGATTAGCAAGGAGACAATGTCGATATTTTTGTAGTGCAAAGACCATTCCTAATGCTTCCCTTTCTGTCGTCGAATAGTTTCATTCAGCTTTGTTTAGTTTTCTGCTACTGTAAACTATAGGATAATCCATTCCATCATCTCTTGGCTGAGTTAGGATTGCTCCTATTGCTAAACTTGATGCGTCGATGTGGACATGGAATTTAGTCGACTAGTTTGGAAACCTTAGGATTGGTGCTTCGACTAGTTTTCTTTTTAGTTTTTCAAATGATATATGGCACTCTTCTGTCCAGTCGAACTCTTTATCTTCCCTTAATATTTATTCTAGTGCATAGGTCATGTCTGAATAATATCTTATGAATTTTTGGTAATATCCTATGTGACCTAGTAACACCCTGACTTGTTTTGAGTTCACTGGTGGTTTTAAGTCGAGGATAATTTTTATTTTTGTGAAGTCTACCTTAATGCCTTCTTTACAAACAATGTGTCCTAACAATATCCCTATGGGGGTCACAAATATTCACTTCGTGATGTTTAAATCTAACTAGATTTATCGACATATTTCCAACATAAGCCTTAGCCACTTGCAATGATATTTTAACATGGAGTGTAGTATCCAATCATCAAAGCATACTGCCATGGTTTTGTAAATATATTCTTGGAATGTTTTGACCACAATTCTAGAGAATACTGCAGGTGCATTCTTTAATCCAAAAGGCATAACCTTGTAAGCAAATGAGCCAAATTCACATACAAATGTTGTCTTTTTCTAATCTTCTTTAGCTATTGGCACTTGGTTATAACCTGAGAAGCCATCTGTAAATGAGTAGCATTCATGTCCTGCAACTTCATTTAAGATTTCATCTGCATAAGGAGTTGGAAATGGGTCTATTAGTGTCACTTTATTTAGCTCCCTGAAGTCCACACAAATTCTTAATTTGGTCAGATCATGTTTCTTAGGTTGAACAACCATTGGACTTGCCCATTCTGATTGGTCAATAGGGTAGATGATGCCTGCTGCAAGCATGTTATCAATATCCTTTTTGACTATCTCTTTGTATTTATGAGCTAGCTTATATAGCCTTTTCTTCACAGGTCGAACATCAGGTTTAGTGTCAATTTTGATTTCACCCATTTCATGGACTAAACCTTTGAGATCTATATAATATCAGGAAAATACATCCTGGAACTCTTTTAAGAGGTTCACTATTTCTGTTGTCTGCTCTTCACTCCAGTAGTCTCCAATCTTTTCCATTTTTGGTCGGTCATCATTTGAGATGTCAAATTCTCTAGTTTTGACCTTAGCATCTAGCCATTCTGGTGCTTTGGCTTCATTGATTGGTCAAATTCCTTCTTTAAACTATGAGAATGTGGCAGGGAAGTCGGCTGCAGTCATTCGGTCGCTATCGTCCTTGTCGGTTGTTCCAAATTTGAGTACTGTGCGAATAGGTTTGGTCATTTCGACATGGTTTGATTTCCATCTAAAACTTTTCCCTTCTGCATTTTCATTTTCTAACTGTAGTCTTGTCGACTGTGGTATTGTCCCGGTTTGTATATTGTTACAGTCCAGTGTCTTTTGGTTATATTTTAAGGGTTTGTTTACTGTTGGCTGTATAAATTCGTGAATATGATTTGTTGTTTCGACCAAATTCTTATTTTGTGGTATAAAGTTGAAATCTTTGATAAAATTTTCTCTGAGTTCATTCCATAGGAATGTTTCACCTTGGGCTTCTTCCATCTTATACCATTTGTTTGGTAAGTTGGCGAGGGTTGATGGGAACATATGTGGCCATGCACGTTCATCTTTGTACCCAAGTCTTCTCCATTCTTTTTCACATGTCTTAATATGGTCTTCTGGATTCTGTCGTTGAATGAAAATAGGTATTTGAGCTTGGTTGGTTAACTTATTTCCTCCAAACCTTTCTACAAATTAAGTCGAAGTTGTTGTCCAGGTCTGCAGTCTTGTCTGGTGGGTATCCCACCATCTAGCAGCTTGTCCTGTAAAAGTCTCTACTAAACTTTGTAGTCGACCATGTTAACCAATATTTTTGGACACTTGTTCTATGTGCATGACTGGTGATTCTCTTTCCTTATATCTTGGTATTTGTGTATTATTTACATTTGTAGGTTTTAAAGTAGGGTATTCCCTAATTTTTTTCTCAAAGATTTTTGGTACCATGGACATTATGAAGCACTGTTGGGTGGGATTTTTTCATAATTTTTAGATAGTCCAACACCCTCTTGCTTGTGTTTCATAGTTCTTGACTTCCCAATCATATAATTATGCATCTAAATTATATCCTACTAAGTCTTGGTTTCCTAAATGAAGTTCTCCATAGATATTAGGTTCTGTATAATCTGTATTATTTTGTATCTGATAAAGTTGTCGGATATCAACTTCTTCATCGATAGGTTCTGTCCAAGGTTCTCCTTGGGATGGATGAATAGGTACAATGACCTTTTGTCCATTTCCTTTTAATTTTATTCTCTCTTTATCTAGGGATATTGATGCTTTCATCTTTCTTCCCCAAGGTCGACCTACTAACGTTGGGAAGGAGCTGGATCCTTCCTTAGGGTCAATAATTTCGAAGTCGACTTTGGTTGATATTCCATTAATTGTGGTGTCCACATTTTTCCAGACTCCAATAGGTTCAATTAGTCCTTGGTTGGCTAGTTTCAGGTATATACCTGACTCATATAGTTGAGGTCTACCTAACTGTTCCCATGTGTGTCGATTCATAATATTTACTTGTGATCCGAAGTCGAGTACAACTAGTCGGACATGGTATCTTTCAATTTCTAAGTCGGCAAGTGGGTCGGCATCACTTTTATCTTTTTGACTTAGATTGCAGATATTATTTGTCTATTTTTTGATGTTGTTGTGTTTTATTTCATATAATAAGTCGATGAATTGAGATACTGAGTTATCTATCTGTACTAGCTGTATTAATTCCTTTATTGTGTTATGTCGATTGTCATTTGCTTCTTCCTGTCGTGCAAATTCTCTAAATATATTTGTTGCATATTTATATATTTGTTTTTCTTTAACTGGGTTAGGATAAACAATTTTCTCTTTTATCTTGCTTATTTGGGGGTTATCACTCCCAGTTTTCGTCCCTTATTAGGTTACGATATGTAAATTATTTGTATTGATAATATCATGTTTTTGTACACACAACAAGACATTAACATTATTATTTTTATTTATCTTTTCAAGCATAATAGGGCAATCCTCTAATGAATGATCCCCTACGCCACAATTAGTACAAAATTTGAGGTCAATCCTGTCCTTGTATGGACAGTCTGCATGTGAGTGTCCCTCCTTATAACATGTGAAACATTGGATGGGTCGACGTGGTTAGTTGTCTCGATTCCTAGAGAATCGACCTTGACCTCCATAGCCTCCACGTCAGTTGTCATACCAGCGCTCATATCTTCGACCTTCGTATCTTTGATTGTTTTGATCGTTTGGCGCGTGGTTTTTCTCATTATTTTGTGCAACGACGTTGGTCTGATAGACTGCATGATAATTTTGTTGGTTCTTGAGATTTATTTGGTAGTCAGTTATGTTATGATTTTAGTTTCGCAGAGTTCACACCAAGATGCCTTGCCGTTCATCATGTTGAACATGCAATCTTTTGTCGAGTGGTATCCATGCTCTTAGAAAATGTCATAAAAACATTTAGTCTACATGAATCGAATGTCCTATCGGCTAATGTCCTATCAATAGTTGTCTTTTGAATGTCTAGCCGTCGAGCACTTCGTACACCAGATATACTGACTTTTGAGGTTTAATTCTTTTAATGACTTATGTATGCTCTCAAGCTATTCTTCTAGTCTATGATCAGTGGAGTATCCTGGTATGTCCTCATCCATTTCTACTTGGAGATATTTTGTAAGCACATCTTCGTAAGTCTTGAATGTCTCCAGACTTATGTGTCGGTGAATTTTCTATGATAAACCTGCAAGAAACCACTGGATTAATAACTGTTCATCAATAACATAGTCCAATTGGCTAAGAAGGCCTTTCCATCGTTTATCGTAATCGTAGATAGTTTCTCCTGGCTTCTGCGATGTCATTTTTAGTTTCTTTGCTGCCAGATGTTTTGCATCTGGAGTTTTGAAAAATGATAGAAATTGCGCTTTGATCTCGGCTTTGGTTTCTCAGGGTGTTCTTTCAGAAAAGGTCATGTACCAAGTTAATGCCCTTTTCCTCAAGGCACCAGCGAACTGTGCCATCTACCTGTCTTCATCCATAACTTGGTTAGCCTCCCAAGTCGACTCACAGACGAACCAGTGTCATCTGGGGTCCTCATCACCCTCATATAGGGGAATGTGTGCTGACCCGTGACCCATGTTGGAGTCACTGTCACTGCTTTCTTCAGGAGGTGGTGGTGGTGTGGGAAATGGGGATATTTGCTTAGTCCTCTCCGTAGAACTGTCGATGGAACTCTCGTTCCCGTCGGTTGTTTTTATTGTTTCCTCTTTGACCAGCGGTCGGTTAGTGTCGACTTCTTCTTTCAATGTCCAACTGCAATTATTTTGCTGTGGTTCTAAATGTTCCTTGTCTTTCAAAGCTATATTTGGTAGGGGTGGTGATCCTTCATGTGTCGATAAAAGTAAGTGGATACTTCGATTGGAGGGTACTGCTTGACGGGTGACCCAATTTCCTTCTTCTGGTCGACGGATAATTAGATGTCTACCGGTGTATGTTTCATCATCTAGTCAACTCCATATACCAAAGTCACCAGCTCCTAGTCTAAGGTCCTCTTCGACAATAGCTTGTATCCGGGTACACAGATCTGTCGGAGGTTTTACTTCCTGGGGTACTTCTAATTAGAGAGCTTCTCGCTGCTCTATCCACAATTCTTCTTCCATAGGGGACGCCTCTTCTTTGACGCCTTCTTCTTGTCAGTCATGACCTAACTCCGATGAATCTCTTTCCTGGTCTGTCACCCTAGTAATCATTCCTCTTTGCAGCGCTAAGGCTCTTTCTCTTCTTTCTTCCCTACTTTGTAGCCTCCTCTCCCTCTCTATTTTCTGGAAGTCTGTCATACCTTTGTGTGACACTGTCTTCTCGATTTCCTTTTTAGGTTGACTTCTCATTACTGGTGATTGGTATCGCCTTTAGTCGACTAGAATCCACTCCACTTTATTTCGACATATGACCAGCTACCCCCCCATAGCCTACCTGACGCTTTAGAAAGCCCAGATAGTTCGGTCTACTTGCTTAGGAAGTATTCCCACTCCCTTTCAGCAATGAATTTTTCCCACCTCTTTTGCTTTTCCACCCAGTTAGGGTTTAATGGCGGTCTACGAAGTGATAGATGGGGTTTGACAATATGACCCACTCCCTTCTCGATCAGGAACTTAAATAGCAAGGTCAGTAAGGAACACAAAAGTTGCTCGGTGAGGTCTATGTAGAATTTCTTCTTGACGGTTTCCACCGAAGTTCTGTCTTCTACTGCTTGCTCCTCACAAAATTCGTCGGCGATTTTTTTTGAACCACTCCGACAAGTTTGTTCTTCCCCCGCGAATCATTTTTTCTAGTAACTATTGATCTTTAGTCCCTTTTGGATTTTTCATCCAGGAATTACTTCAGAATTTGGGGCACTGATTCTACAAACTTCTCATGTGTCTCTGTAAAGAATCTTTCTTTTGCTTGTGCGGTCGTCAATCTGTTTCTTTGTGTGTAATTCTTCAAATAATTTGCTACTTTACACTCCCACCAGTCCTTAATCTCTTGTTCTGATATCATCTGCTTGCATACATCTCAGACATGTACCATTGGCAACGGAACCAATATTGTAATCTTACAGATCACATACGATTACCAATAATACATACTAAAACATACATAACAGAGACAAGAGATAAGAACAATAGATAGAATAATAGATTATATTAACATGAGAGGGTCCATACAATACAGAAATATGAACTGAGTTCTCATCTTGCTCAACAGCCTAATATATACGATTTACAAACAGTTACAAAATAACTACCTGTCGGTTCACTCAACCGACACGACCTTAAATGGCTGACCTAATCTCTAATTAGTCGGCTGACCGACTTAGTTGGCTGATCGACTAAGTTGGCTATCGTTCAAGTCGACATACCGACTTGCTCCTCCAACAGAAAGCAAGATATTAGACTGTACAGAAAGAGTGACTGTGGACAAAAAAATTTGGACCATCTGTCAGCTGACCAAGTAGGATTTTCTCTCTATTGAACTAGTAGTTAATGGTTGAGATGGAAGATTTAGAGGTCCATAATATTGAGTATCAGAAAATTGAAGTATTTTTTGAAGATCAGGATTCTGAAATCTTTGACACTATATTGATGAATGAGACTATAGAAACAACCAAGAACAAGTTGAAATTCCTTAAAGACCACTACATTGATACTCATGGTGTTTTCAATTCGTATTTCTTTTATTTTTCTATAGACCAAACCCCAAATTGTCTAGAGTTTATTGATTTGTGCGCCAATAATTATTCCCCTTGTGAGGGGGTAATTATGGATGCATCTAGGTCTAAAATATTATGTCTAGTGAGTTCTCTTGTCATCCGAAATACTTTGTCTGTCCCTGATGATTTCATTCAAGTATCTAAAGAGTACAAAGAATAAATCCTAGTTCAATTTTTCCGAGAGTCCATAGTTGAGCAGAAAGAAAATTTCCTTAAAGCCCGTTCAAAACCTGATAGTTAGTTGTTAAACCATCCTTTTCCCATTTATTATAACATGTTTATTGAAGAAATCCAGTCTCTTTTAACTTTGGCAAGTCAGTTTTTTAGGGTTGGATACAAATAAATACATCACAAAACCATTATTGAGCTTAGTGTTCACCCTTAGTACTGGTCAGGTAGAGTCTAATCAATTGAGTTAGTCAATGCAATCATCATGCCTTAAGTTTGATGAGTTTTTAGCCGAGAACATTCATTCTCAGTTAGTAAAATTCCACAGGATGAGATGTTTCAATTTCAACCCTTTCTACTGAAGATGCTTTTATCTTTCAATGAAGACAATTTACAGCTCCCAGAGATGGTAATAACATATGAAATGAACATGGATTATTGTAAATTTATGAATTTTCTCATGGCAGAAGTATACAATTCTTTCTTTCAAAAGAAATTGCCCAAAGTGTTACCAGAGATGAAAAAAATGCTACAGTTTTCACTTGAAAGAAGAATAGGGGATTGGTTCCTATCTGAATGTGGTACAATCATCATGTTATGTGAGCATTTTTGACAATGAGAGTGTTTGCATTGGAACTAATCAGGAAAAATTTAATAGTTGAGGATGAACATTTCTTGAATTTTAAGAATATTTTAGAGATTAAATTTCCATGGACAGCAGGCCCTTTTGTCATTAAGAGAAAATAAACTCTTCCAATGATCGAAATCCTTCTCAGAGAAATGGGATTTTCAGTTGAAGATGATATTAATTATGATCCTCGCCATGTTATCTCAAATAGGAGATAGGATAATACAAATAAACCATTTGAACATTATGAGGTGGCAGGACTTTATGAAGTAGTGAAATGGATGTATTTCCCCAATGATATCAAAAATGATGAAAATATGCAGGAAGACTCAGTTTCATCAGTGCAAGAAGACAATTCTACTCAGCACAATATTTCTAGTGTAATTGCAACAACTATTCAAATTACACCATTGGCTAGTTTTTATGAACAAATAAATAAGAGATATTTCTTAGATGCCATGGATACTGAAGAAGAAGATCCTTCCAGGACACCCAACAAGAAAAAAGATTGAAAAAGTAGGACAACTAGTACAGGTTACAAAGGATAAAGGAAAAAAGAAGCAGATGAAGGTCAAAGGCCCATCCTTTGAAATCCATGAATATACATTTGATAAAATTCCTGAAGGAGCTACAGATAGATACAAGTCCAAGAATGAATTGTTAGACAAATATAAAGACATGGGGGAAAAATATTATGATGAAACATTGAAATTATATTATGAAGTGAGAAAATTATCTAGTCAAGACATATCCCTAGTGACTATTAGGGATCATGCTAAAAATACATTGAATTTGGTAGTGACTACATGAAACAAAGTTGTTGAAATGAGGATGAACTTAAAGAATATACCTGCTACTAATATGATACATCTACATAAACAGACATGTGATATTATTTATAATTATTTGTTGAAAGCAACATTACAAGTGTCAAGGGGTTTTTGAGTTCTTGGAGCTCCTAGACTAATTTCAGCTGCGATTTTCTCATATGTTCTTCTTGACATTTTTTTATTTCATGGCGCTAGCAAGGGGAGGGGACGTCAAACCATACCAAGCTATCCCCAACATTCATGGTGAATATCCAGCCAACCAGTTGGCATCATCACCACCCATTGCTATTCAAATTGGATCGAAAGAAGTTCTGATTTCTGAGGGTCACCAAGGCATGAATTCTCCAAGAAAATCGTCGATAATGACTCAAGAAAAAGTTCAGTCCAACACCAAAAATTGCATTGCAAGAACTGAGAATCATCCTTTCCTAGATCTCCCCACTGAATGGATCAACGCTTGTACACAAAATATGAAATACCATGCTCTCATAGGAAAATTCATGGGATTCTGGCCAACTGAGCAGGCCTTGTGCAACTAGATTGTAGCCAAATGGAAACCAAAGGATCACTTTGATTTATAAATTGGATCCAAAGGTTTTTTTACTATCATTTTCCATCATCGTGGGGACAAATCCAGAGTATAGGAAGGTGGTCCTTACTTCTTTAATTCTGCAGGTCTTTACCTTCACAATTGGATGGAAAGATTCAGTCCAAAAAAAGAGGACTTCTGGTGGGTGCCAGTATGGATCCGCATGTTCTCTCTCCCGTAAGAATACTAGGACAAGGAGACCCTCAAAGAAATAGGAAATAATCTAGGAACTTATGTCAGATCGACTAATCATACTAAAATGAACAATTTCACATCCTATGCCAGGATATATGTCTATATGCATATTGCCACTGCTCTCCCGGATGCTATTTGTCTTTCCCATGAAGATTTGGATTGGCTCCAGCCTCTTGACTATAAACATGTTACTTTTCACTATAGAAAATGTCATGAACATGGACACCTATTCAGAGACTTCCCTCTCAACAGAACCAGGACGAACAACCACAAGAATGGGGAGCTTTCCTCATAAGGATTCAAGAAAATGGAAAAAAAATGCTATCGATGAAAAGATGGAACAAAAAATCAAGAGGATCTTCCTGGTACTAGAAACAAATTTGACACTCTGAACAATATAGTTGATACTTTAGCCGAAGAAAATCCTACAGAAACCAACATCGAAAATTCCAAGTCTCAAGTGCAACTTCCTCTGCAAGAATCTGTACCCTTAAAGGGATAAAAAAATATGTTTGTTCAGGCTGGTCCCAATGACATAGTAACTAAGACTGGGTCAATGTATTCTAGTGATCCTTGAGAATCACTAGAAGGTATTCATGCTCAAGAATTCATGGAGGAAGACTTAAAATATCAAGAACTAGGGGAGCTGGATCTTGGGAGTATGGAGGATGATTGCACTCGAAAAGCCTTTTATTCCATTCCTGCACGAGAAATACAACTGCTTCAGGAATATCTTGTCAAAGCTAAGGCACAGAATAAGGTTGGGGTCTATCACATGCCGCAAAAGGATAAACAAAATATTCCTAAGGAGAACAAGAAAAGAGGCAAAAAATTTGACTTGCGGCAATTAAATAGACTGGGTAATGCACTCGTAGAGTTAGGCTATTATGCTCAGCTAACGGAATTCTTCTTCTCTGCCTCCCAAGATATCCCATGAAGCTCATCTACTAGAATGTCCATGGCCTTAATAGAAATTCTAAACATAGAATGTTAAAACAAAAAATTATGAAGGACCAACCTTCTATCCTCTTCCTCCAAGAAACCAAATGTTTGAGTGAAGATATTGCGAAGCTATTTACCAGAGTCTTGAAAGGAAGTTAGAGCGTGGACATCGATGCTAAAGGAGAATCAGGAGGTATTTACATCATCTAGAATCCCATGCAAATTTATCTTAGTCACTTTGCTTCATCCGCTCATTCTTTATCGGCTATCTTTCATATTCTTGGCACCACTATTAAAGGTCATCTCCTCAATATGTAGGGACCGTAAAGTCCCATTCTCAAGGATCTTTTTATCTAGCATCTTGACTGGTTTGTGCATTCTCACTCTGATTCCCCCATAATTATTTGAGGAGACCTTAATATGATCCTCACGTTGGAGGAAAACAAAGGAGGCATGCGGTCCCTCTCCAAGGCTAATCAGGCCTTCAAATATTTCATGTCTAATAATGGCCTAATTGATATCCTTCTGGACTTTGTATTTTTCACCTGGAATAATAAGAGAGGTGCTACGCACCACATTTCCAAACATCTTGACAGTTTCCTTATCTCGAATAACACCCTCTCTCTGGGAGGGATCTTGAGCTCCGCTGTACTTCCCACTACCGACTCTGACCACTGGCCCATGTAGCTTTCCTTGAACAGTATTGGAACTCCCCTCTTTATTCCTTTTCATTTTGAAAAGTTATGGCTAAAACATGCAGAATTTAATAGTACTATGGAAGAATGGTGGACCAGTATGCAAGTCACATAACGTTGAAAAATTTCTATCATGCATCAGAAGCTTCAGATTCTCAGGTCTAACCTTCGTAAATGGAATAAATGCACTTTTGGAAACATTTTCAAAGACAAGGAAGCCATCCAACATGATCTGGAAACTATGCAGAAAAGCATCATGGATAATAGGTACACTACAAATCTTAAAACTAAAGAAATCGATCCTTTGCTTCACCTTAATCAACGCTATGAACAGGAAGAAATTTTTTGGCAACATAAATCTAGAGTAGACTGGCTAAAATAGGGGGAAAGAAATACATCCTTCTTTCACCATTCCACTCTTCAGTACAGAATGAGAAATAGGATCACAAGACTCAAAACTGACAATGGCTCCATCTTGGAAGAGCACACGTATGTGGAAAAGGAACTTCTGGGCTTCTATAAAAAAATGCTTACAGAACCTGATGACAATAAAGAAGAATCCATACAACATGTCCTTGAACACATCCCTTCATTAGTCAATAAGGAGCATAATGCCTCGCTCATGAAACCCATATCTTTGCAGGAAGTGGAGACAGTTGTTAATCAAATGGTGGATGGAAAATATCTGGGTCCGGATGGTTTTACTATAAATTTCTTCCATCAGTGCTGGGATATGCTCAAAAATGAAGTTCTAGAAGTAGTTGAAGAATCACAGAAGAAATAGTGGGTTCTACCCTCCATCAATGCCACTCACCTTACTCTCATTCGAAAGGAGGTCGGAGCTGATAATCCTAGTAAGTTCCGCCCTATTTCTTTGTGCAATGTCTCTTACAAAATTATCTCCAAAGTGGTAGCCAATCGCCTCAAACTGTTGCTTCCTTTACTCATTTCCCTTGAGCAATTTGGCTATGTGGAGGGCCGTCAGATTCTCGATGGAATTATTTTAGCACATGAGATTACCCACTCTTTGAATAATTCCAAAACCCTGGGGATGCTTCTCAAGCTAGATTTCTCCAAATATTTCGACAAACCGAGTTGGGATTTCATTGAAATAACTCTTCTTGCTTTTGGATTTTGTAGTTCCTGAACAAAATGGGTTATGGATTTAATCTCTTCTTTATTTTACTCTATTTTGGTAAATTAGGCACCCTTGTCTACCTTCACTCCCTCTCGTGGGGTTAGACAAGGTGATCCGCTTTCTCCCTTTCTTTTCATTATAATGTCTTGAAGCTTGGGAAGAATGCTTAAAGCAACCTTACTCTCTGGTTCTCTTCGTGGTATCTGGATTCATGGAGCTCCTTCTAATGTCTATCAACAATTTGTGGATGACAACCTCCTTTTTTTCCATCCCTTCGTTCGTACTTTGAAGTCCATTCTGAATATCATCTCTAAATCATTGGGTACCTCCCTCAATATGGCTAAGTCTCAACTTTTCTTCTATAATACCAGTATCATCAGCCAAAACAATATTTCCTGAATTCTCAATATTCCTATATCTACTTTACCATCTAAGTATCTTGAAGCTCCACTCTTTGAATTAGCAATCAAGCACACTTATTGGAAATAACTTTTGAACAAACTAGAGACGTGCATTTCCTCCTGGACCTTTCGTTCCCTTAATTTCCTAGCCACCTCTTCCTCCTCAAATCTGTTTTGCAATCCATGCCTCTTTATCTTTTCTCGGTACTTGCCATTCCAAAGTGGGTTCTCAAGCATATCCAAAAACTCCAAAAGAACTTTCTTTGGGGTAGTAACAATAACATACAAAGATGGTCTCTTATTAGATGGAAATAGGTCTATCTCCCCAAGCTTGAAGGAGGACTTGGGATTCAAGATCCAGAAATCAGCAACCAGGTCTTATCGGCCAAGCTCTGGTGGATGGATCATGCAAAATCATTCTCCCTGGGTGCAACTACGGAACTTCAAGTATTACATAGATCGTAACCCTGATGACCTTATAATATATGACCTGGATCCTCCTGGTTCCTCGATCTAGAAAGCTGCTAACACCCAGCGTGCCATAATTCATTAACACAACTTTTGGGAAATTAGGGGCGATGGCAAGGCTCTCATGTGGCATGATGATTGGGAGAAACTCCGTAGCCTTAGAAGTCTCTTTGCACAAGAAGATATTCAATTATAAGCTCAACAAAATCTCAATATGCATGTAAATGATCTTTGGTTGGAGGATACCTCGTCTCCTTTTCGACATTGGAAAACTCCCAACAATTGGAGAATTAGGATGGAATCCGAGCACTTGGAGATAATTTGGTAGGAAATTCAGCAGTGATGGATTTAGATCAAGCATTGCCTTGATATCCTAAGATGGGGTTACAAACCTTCTGGAACATTGACAGTGAAGGAAGCGTCTCTCTTTCCTCTTCTCATCTGAGGGAGCCTTCTCTTATCAATTGGAATTTTTTTTGGAATCCCAAGCTATGGCCCAAAATATCTACCTTTCTTTGGCTTCTGTCCCACAGGTGAATTCTTATGTGGGACAATCTTCTTAAATGTGGTTTCTCTGGACCTTCTTGGTGCGTTAACTGCAATAGGCACTCTGAATACATTGATCACCTTCTGGACTCTTGTGTTTTTGCTAGTGATTTATGGGATAAAGTGGTCGAGAAAATGTGTCGTTCCAGGCAGTTAAAGGATAACATTACGAAAACTATTCAGCTATGGGATGTCAATCCATTTCAAAGTCCCATTCTCAATCTACTCTGGGAACTCATTCCTAGATTCCTAGTTTGGAACATCTAGAAAGAAAGGAATCATTGCATTTTCTTAGACAAACATCTCTCTCCAGTGGAGGTTTGGGATATTTTCTCTAAAAACCTTCAGGAAACTCTCTCGGTAAGGCTCTGGACTCTAACCAATTTCTTAGTTGCTCCCCTTGATCAAATTCTGCTAGAAAACTGGAATTTTCATCTTGTTCCCCCTGCAGGGCCCTCCAAATCTAGGGCCACTATAGATCGCCTTATCATTTGGACCCCTCCCACCATGGGTATCCTAAAACTTAATTTTGATGGAGTGTCTACAGGTAACCCTGTTATTTCTAGGTTTAGAGGCACTTTCATAAACCACATGGGAAAGATCCTTCTTATCTATCATGGAAACATTGGGTATAATAACAATAATGCGACTGAGGTAGAGGGTCTCATCACCGACATTGAAATTTCCATGGAACAAAACTTATTTTTGCTCACTGTGGAGGGGGACTCTCAAATTATCCTTGATATGATGACCAAGCTAATGCAAGGAACTTGGGTTGGAAAAATATCTCCTAGTTGGCGGCTAGAGCACAGTCTATAGCATATTGGTCTCCTTATCTCGGTCGATCGGGAAATTTCTTTCCACCATGTGAAATGTTTTGCTAACTCAGTAGCAGATTGTTTGGAAAATGAAGGAGTTCTCCAACACTCTCCTCTACAGAAGGGAGACATGAGCAGCTTCATCAATGTGAGTTTGGTCAACAAATTCAAACTTTTGGCCAACAAAGACTTTCTTACCCTAGATGCAGATAATGAGAGTCAAGTTGGCAAGGATGGAACGGATAGGGCCATCGTGGCATTACTACGTTCCAATTGTCATCCCATCACTTTTGAACCTATCTTGCATTCATTATGCATTGATGATGTGGGTCTCGTTTTTGAGGCTGGACATGTTGGTCATGATTTTTTAAATGCTAGGATCATAGTGGATACAACCGTCACATCTATTATCAACAATAATGCCTCCACTGCTATAGCAAATCCCATAGGGGATGACACTAGTCATTATCGTAACACTGCTACCATGCTTGGGATCACCACAATGGCTGGTACGACCATTCCCCTTTGTCCCCTATCACTTCCTTCGAGATGACATTAATTTCTCCCTCTCGATGATGATATTTTAATACGTATCGGCTTCAGTGGAGGACACCGTCGCTACTCAGCTAAGGAAGGATTTGACCCTGCGGTCATTTCGTTTACTATTTGTAGAGTGATTTGGCATGTTTAGGGACTGGAAGTGGTACAACAATATTTACTCCCCATTAATGGCTACTACGTATCCTATTGGTTTTATCATGGCCATGAATCCTTCTCTCTCATTCTGTTGGAATATTACTTGGCTAAGCGCTTGGGTCTGGATACTATTTATTATCCTTCTCTTCTGGTTCGGGTTGTTCCACTATGATCTGATCTGGGTGCACTCTTATTCTTCCCAGACTTTGTTGCAAGAGCCATCATGTCCTCCTTTGTTGGGTTTTTTTCTGCATATGAACCTATTGAGGCCTAGAAAATCGCAGGTGACAACAGCAAGGGATTCTCCCCAGTAAATGTTCCCAACTAGCCTATTACTATTTGGTATGGGGAATCCATCCAGTTTGCAGTCCGGCTACCGTAGGTCAAGTAACCAAAATAAAGGGTTTTACCGGTTACGGCCCGGTCCACCATGTATCTTTTTTAGTGTTTATAATTAAGTATGAAATGCAAGTTCCTATCTAAGAATGCACATTGATAGAGAATACGAGGAGCGGTCATAATGTGATGCATAGGTTCTTACCTCTCGTCTTAAACTCTCTCGCATCTAAATCACACACAACAAGAAAACTAAAACTAACTTAACTAAACTGTCCCTAGGGAGCGATATTATCATTTAATGAGTAATGTATTACTGTTCATGCATTAATAAAATAATAGGTAGCTGTTCTTTATTTCAAAACACATAAACATGAATAGATAGATGAACAACAAGATAGCTCATTGTTTATGAAAAGAATTCAATACTCATAGTGGAAATTCCATAAAATAAACTAGAGAGCATTCATACAAGAACATAGGTTCAACAATTTAGAACGATCTCACAGTAAATGGACAAAAGCAGAAAACGAAATAGTTCCCCTTCAACAACATCCATTACATAGCATTTGAACATTCCACCAAAGCTTTCTCCAACAGGAAAAATTGTAATTATCTATTGCAAAAGGAAATAGTTCTTCTTATAACATATTCTCACAAGTCTAACTGGGAAAAAGTCATCTCCCTTATCAAACTATCCTATACTTATACAAAAAGCAAAACTTTTGGGCTGCCCCAAATGACTCTTGGGCTTCCCCAACGTTTCAACTCCCAAAATTTGTCCTATAGTGAGTGCTCATACATTTTACAATATTTAAAACAAAAACTAATAAATCACTTCTAAGTAGATGACCCCGCTTGATCATTTAAGAACTTTTTCCATGCTTGGGATTCCGCTCCTATGCTCTCAAATTCTGAAGGTTCAAGAAAACGTATATTTATTTCATACTTAGCAGCTTGATTTTTAACTACTTCGATTTTGGCTGGGCTTAAACGCAGCTGATCTTCAAGAAAATGGATGTTGATTGCTGCATGAGCTATGACATCTTTCAGGATCTGCTCATCCAAGTCCTTTACTTGTTGTATCTTCTGCTCATCCTTCTGATACATGCTCTGTAGGATTTCTGTGAGTAGATCATGCTCTAGTAATGCCTCTAGTCTTTGTTCTGTAGCAACTTGAAATCTGTTGTAGGTGACCAACACCCTTTTGCAGTATTCAGTACAAGCTCCTCTTGTTTTCCTCAAGCTTTCTTGAACTCCTCTGCCGTGTTTATTGCAAATTCTAACAAGTCATAGTCCTCCTTTAGGCTGCGTTGATCTTTAGCTAGTAAATCTGCAGGAATTTCTTCATTGGTCTCTATCCTTACTATCCTTCCAGTCAGGACTTCCAAAATGTCCTGAGACCTATCTACAAAATATGAGGTAGTCTCCAAAATTTCCTCCAATCTGTTATCTATCTGCAAGACTTTACATCTTTCCTCTTCAATAGAGACCTGTAGCTAGTGCATTCTTCTTCGTTGGGCTAGGACATTCTCTTTTAGAGGCTGGATATTAGTTTGCTGTTCACTGGCATCCTTCAGTGATGCTACTAATGAAGTAATCTATCCTTCAAAATATGCTACCTGCACTTGGAATTGCTTTTATTTCTCTTCCATAGTAGCCCTCTATGCCTCCAACTCCACCACTTTGCTCTGCAGCTGGTCCTTTTCTGCACTAAGAGTTTCATATGATGCTTTGAGTTCATCCTTTTCTGTCTTCAGCACCTGATATTCTTGCTGTAACCTCTGCAATTCTGCTAGGTTATTCTGAGCATCCTTACCTGTCCTTTCCATGGAAACTTAAGTCATCTTGTTTGCTTGAAGAGTCTGAAGTTCTTCTTTTGAAGTCTTCACTTCATTTTGCATGTCTTCAAATTTCCTCTTCAATTTATAACCTTCATTTCTCTCCTTCTTCAAAGTTTCCTTCAACTGAGCTGCATTCCTTTTCGACTGCTCCAGATCCGTCATCAGTCTATTTACATTATCTTCAGTGGCTTGTGTCAACGCCACTTCATCTCTTGCTGTTATCCTCGGATCTGCATTTGTCCCATCCATCAAAATTTTATCAGTGACCATCATGCCTGGTTGTCCCCCTATTTTGATTTTTTCTCTCAGTCCTTTTGACAATCCTCTTTTTCTCTTTGTCATAAAAAATGGTGCTGAAATTTGGGACTTCTTCTCCTTTCTTTTGCACAAAAGGTATCAGCTTCAATTTAGAAAAAAGAACTTGTCCTATATTGCTGCCAGAAGTTGCAGTAGGCGCCTGGGAATTAGGATTATCTTGTCCTTGCCCCTGATCTATCTGATCCTGTACTTCTTGGAGGTCTGTTGGTTCAGAAGTTTGCTCGTCTGTTGTAGATCCTGTCAGCCTCAGACCTTCAGCTTTTTTTTTTCTTCTTCATCTCTTCATCCTCTTTCTTCTTTCTTTCTTCTTCTATATATTCAAAGTGAACATTTGTCTCTTTGCAATGTTCTGCAACTTTCTTTTGGGAGTCATTTCTATGGAATCTCATCTCTCCAAAATGAAACTGCTCCAATTCATGTACAAATTCAGCAACTCTTTTAATATTTGTAAATTTGTAGCTTCCCAGCCTGAAAGTCATGGCAGGATAGGCTGCCTTCTTATGTTCAAACATGAATCTTCCTACACCATCTAGGTAAACTTGCCTGACTGCTTCTTTATGCACCACATAATCAGTGGCATACTTGGGGAGAAAATAAGGTTCCCTGGAGCAACCATACATCCTGATGTACATCCCTTCATCAGTCAAATAATAATTTGCATGTTCCTCAATGAATTTAAATGCCTCCTCGGACATACAATTGCATTATGTTAGGAAGATCAAATTGTGTAAAGGCATAATAAAATGTTCACATATCTCTCTATAGTGGCTGTAATACTTGTGTGCCCAAAATATTTTGTATGGAGTGTACCTAGGGGTTCTGTACCTGTCCCAAATGCATCTTAAGGCTGGAAATGGTTGGGTGCATAGTATACAGTCCACTAAGATGGAACTCATATAAAACTCAAACTTCTTCTAGGACACCCCTCCCAGAGCCGAAGAAATGCAAGATAAGAGGTTGTTGGAAACAATGTTTTCCCAATTGAATACAGTCCCATGGGTGGCCACATAGAAAATAATAGGGATCCATCCCAACTTGAAGCTCTTACCATGAGCTGTCCCAAACACTCTGTTCAACATCAATTCTATAAACCTATAAGGTGTCCTGAGAATAGCTGTATCATACTCTCCTGATGGCCTGGTTCAAAAGTTCTTCCCAGGTATCACCATCCTCTTCACTGTTTCAACCAGGTCCAAGTTTATTTCTTTCAACCAATCTTCAGTTAGGTAAACCTAGGCTAGGGGTAGGTGATATGCCAATGAGACATAACTAGGACTGTAGGCAGCATATCCCTGTTTGGCAGTATTGGCTAAAATCATAGTTGTTACATCTGCCCTAGGCAGAATCCATCCGATCACCTAAGAACATGGGAACAACTCAGGTCTAGTGGCTATCTTCATAAGAGTTGACTTCTCTATGTTGGAATATATGGTCAATTCTTCAAATCCAGCATCGGGCACATTTTGATTTGAAATCATCTGATATATTTCACCCCACTTATAATCAGGCTCTACCTCGATGGTAGCTCTAGTGTCTTCATATATATATTCTACCTTGGTAACGATTTGCACCTCAGGTTCTCCTTCAACAATAGGGGCCTTCTTTTTCTATCTCTTAGACACGTCGCCTTCGAAGAAGTTGCCCTGTCATAAACCAAAATGCATTTAGGCTATTTGAGCTTTTAATCAGTATTCAAAGAATGAAGAAAAACTGTATAAACATTTACCTCTTCCATATTTGCAACAGCTAAACCTATCAGAATGCAAATGAAAAATCGGGAATAACTAGCAAGAAAACTTTTGAAAATTGCTAAGTCTGAAAAATCCTAAGTCCATCTTCAACTAGCAATAATCATGATTGACAATACATCGTCTAAATAGAAATTGCAATTTAATTCTTCGCCATAACAAACCCTCATATTTAGTAATAAAAAACGCGCAAAACAAAACCCTCCGGTGTTTAGAAAAATTAGGGCAAATGCCTATGATGGAAAGAAATTGAAACTTCCCCCCTCCCCCGGACAGCCATAGACAAACCCACAAAAAATGGTGCATACAGCGTAACGCTTGTCTCTACCAACCCCCTAATCCTTCGGACCGAGGTTGAAACTCCATAACGAGTCACACGAACTCAAGAAACAAAAATCCCCCTCATACATACAGTGAAATTGACCACTACCCCACGTCCTAAGGATACAAAAAATACTTAGATGACCAATTTCCAAACAGCGGGAACCTCTAACTAGAGGACAAAACCCTAGTTCCTAAAACAACCAATAAACTCAAAGAAAGAAGAACTATGGTTGGCCTACCTGGAAAACTAGATGCAGTCGATAGGATGGTCTGAAAAATCCATGGCAGTGCTTCGAACAAACGGAGTCCCGACAGCTAAGCACGGATGCACAGTTCGACAGCGAGGACAGAGGTGGACATGAATTCACAAGGGTAAGAATAAAATAATAACCAACCCAATATATATAAACCTTGGTGAAAAATAAATCGGTGGGAAAACCTTCATCGGTGAGCGGAACAACTAAGGCATTGGGTGCTTAATTCATTAGGGAGCCGCAATAGCGGGCGACGAACAAAGTATGGGTTCCACAACCAAATAAAACGCTCGCGAAATAGACATTAGATACTGCAGCATTGGACATCAGAACAACTAAGGCATTGGATGGTTAGTTGAAAGAGGAGTCGTAACGACGGAAGTCACACAGACCAGTAAACATTGGAGAAAAAAAGAACAAACCATCGACGAAAATCAAGCGAAACATCGACAAAAATCAATAAAACCATCGGCAAATGGAAAAACTACATGTCGAATGGTTAGTCCGCTCCGGAGCCACAATGGTGGGATTCGAATAGAATACAAACTCTACGGAAACCAAAAACATCGGCGATTGAAACACCTGAAGACTAATCCCCCGATCAAATGTTTAACACAGTTCCGATAGTGAAGTGAGCAAAATCAAAGACCCCGTGGCAACCAAAAACATCGACGAAGATAAAGGCTTTCGTCAGAGTGCTTGCAATCTACCATTCGAAACGGCGGCCACACAAATGACTTATGCTCCGACGATGATGAGATGAAAAACACCGATAGTCAAAAGATTTTAAAACAAAGGGAAAAAAAACTATCGGCAAAAACATGGCTGTCCATCGGGGGCGTTCATAAGTAAGCTTCTGCAACGGTGGCTGCGTAGATGACTATGGCCCCACTTCATAGTCCAACGAACTTCTGATGGCGAAAAACCAAAACTTCAAACCAAGTCAAACAAAAGGTAGTCATTCAGCTTCTTTATTTCAACCTCATAGGATCCAAATTTGTAGCAGAAAACTACAGATTCCATCAATCAAAAGCAAATCTAGGCAAGATAAAATTAAAAGGAGGGTCCAAAATTTTTAGAAATTTGGGAAAAAATTGCAGTTGCAACAGAACCACTTCGCCATGTCCAGGCAGTGTGGCACACCTCATCGGGCTAGGGCTGGTTGTGGTTGTGCGCAATGGGGGGCACACCTGTCACGGGTAGATGGATATGCCAATGACATTTCTCTATAGGTCTGAAGTCTGATCAATGACTGGGATTCTAGGTTGGTAAATGACATCCTTTCTCGTGGTATTGATGGTGGCATCCCAAACCATTATTGGATCATGAAAAACATGACGGGATCACTTATGGAAGAGATGATTGCTACATGGAACCACACTCACAGTTCAATTTTAAAGGCTAAGGAAAAAATTGTGGAATTAGATATGGTTATCATCCACAGAGATGTTATGGCCATCTAGAAAATATTATCCATGGGACTCGATTCCACGGTGATGGGGGTAGCGGCAGTGTTTCAATGGATCCGCCTGGTTCAATGAATGTCGGCCATGCCTCCTGCATCTACGGCTCCTTTTTTGATTCCAACCACCATTACCAAGCATTCCAAATGAGTTTGTGAGTCTGATGCATCTGTTAGCAAAGAAACTCCCCTCTTGGTGAAGCTCAGTGTACCATATTCAGACAAGAAACTCTTTGGGCCCTGTCCAATTATTGAGGAAACACAAGAGACACAAAACTCGACTGTCATAACCAGCGTTGCGCTGCAGTGAGCTTGTTTCTTTTTTGTTTCTCTCTATATGGATCACTTTTGTTTACATCTAAGTATATGCTTGTTTTTTAGTTTTCATGGTTTCTTTCATAAACATTTCTGTAAAATTATCCTGTACTTAGCCCCCCATATAACACATGGGTTATTGTGTCTTTTTTTACTATCTCTATAATTTTTGTTTAAACTTTTATCTATGTAGTAGGCTCCACTAGTTGTATGGTTTTTATACTCCTCATACCACTACTGTAGAATTTTCTTCTTTTGACGGATTGGCGTGGTAGTTTAGACCACCCCTTTCCCTTGAACAAAATTCTTCATATTCTGTTCTTTTTTTGTATAGATTATTAATACCAATGCAGACTTACAAAGAAAAACACTACAAGTGTCAAAATTACAATCAAGTAAGAAAAAAGTTGAAAATTTCCTCAGAAAGGAGAAGGTGGAGAACAAAGTCCAGCAGACACAGATTAAGAAGTTACAAGTAGAATTATTGGTGGCTAATAGTAACGATGAAAAGGGAGATATTGCACAGAAGTTGTTAAATGAAAAAGAAAGTGCAATTCCATTGTTGGAAAAGAAGCTGAAAATTCCATCTACTTAGCTTATACAAACTTCTAAGCTGATAGCGTTTGAGAAAGAAAAGGAAGCTTTGACTGTTGAATTGACTAATTGTAAAGCAAGGTTGATGAAGTTTGAAGAAAAGGAGAAGAAATGGGAAAAATATACAAGGATTTTGGTTGAAAATTAAAATATTTTAAAATCAAAACAAGTATATTTGGAGAAGGAATTAAAAGAAAAGAGTAAAGAACATGAAGTGCAAATTATTTCACCTCCTGTACAATCTGGGGTAGATTCCCTTTCCCAAGCTATTTCTCAATTAAGTATTAGAGATATGGAAATCACTAGTTTGAAGAACTAGAATAAAAATTTGGAATACATAGCTACAAATGTGGAAATTGAACCCAAGATATAGAACAATTACACACAAAATTGCTAATCAAGCATGCAAAATTTACACCAAAGGAGACTGAAATTGGAGCATAACACTAATCTGTATTAAGTAAGTGTACAATAGCCAACATTATGAAGTAATAGGCTGCTGAAATATATAATTACATGAGATATTCAAATGCATAAGGATTCCATTTGAAAAGGTAAAAAAGAAGGCTTACTAAATCTAGTCAAACCCCCCATAGGTGCATAAAGCAGTTTCCAAATCCACCAAGATGCTCACGAATTGTCTAAGTCAAGTAGGAAAGATAATGAGGGATGGAAAGACAAATCATACATTCTTTTATTAGGAGAAAATGAGGGAGGATGATGTGGGCAAAAAAACAAGTCAACTACACCTAGTCTAGCTTTTCCTTTTGCCTTAAATCTCAATAAAACAAGCAGCTTTTCAGAAAAAAGCAGATATGTGCTTTGGAGGATCTGGAATAAAGTAGACATGCTAAAATGGTTTTCTAGGATGTTTTCCAAGCACTCCATGACTCAGTTTTGGCATGTGTTGACTTCTAGGACATGCAAAAGGAAACTAGCATAGAGTGGAATCTAGGAAACTAGGTAATACGACAAAAATGATTTAATTAATGTCTAAGGTAGGTAACTATGGGTTGATTATTCTAACACCCCCCCTTAATCCTGAATTTATGAGTAAATATCAGAAAAATATAGGGCCTAGCAACAAGGCTTAGTCACCCTTTACATACTGCTTGTCCATACAACCAAGGAAAGACGCAAAAACCCAATGGGAAAATCCTCCCTTAAACATGGACAAGAAAATAAAATTTGGAAATCTTGTCATCAATCATGCTTCACATCATGATAAACAATCCCCAGAAGTGATTTGAGATTGCTGAATGTATTCTCACAAAAAAATTTGGTGAATATGTCTGCTACTTGTTCTGAAGATGCACAGAAGAGTAGATGAATGGTACCATCATGCACAAGCTGTTTGATGTAGTGCATATGGATCTCAATGTGCTTGGTTCACTGTCTCTAAACTGGATCATTACAAATTTTAATGGTGCTATGATTATCACAGTAGATAAGAGTTGAAAACTCTTATTCGAAGCCACATTCTCCAAGTATTCCATGCAACCACAAACATTGGGTGGTTGCATTTACAACTCCTCTATACTCTGCTTCTGTAGATGAGAGTACTATGGCACTTTGCTTCTTTCTTGACAAGATGATTGGTCCTTGGTCCTTCTACAAGTATGAACAAATATCCTAATGTTGACTTTCAATTTGTGTTGTCACCTGCCTAATCAGTGTCAGTAAACCCAATCAAATCAAGATTAGATTTTGCTTTGTAGAAGATCCCATGAGTTCTTGTTCCTTGAACAAAGTTTAGGATCCTTTTGGCTGATATCCAATGGATCTCATGAGGTTGATCCATGTATATTGAAGCCACACTAACTACATAAGATATATCAGGTCGAGTGTGTGTAAGATAAAGCAAACGCCCAATCAACTGCCTATACGGTGTATTATTTACCATAGGAGAAGAACATGCTTCTTCAAGCTTAAATCCTGAAAGGAAGGGAGTCTTGATTGGCTTGCAATATTTCATGTTGAACTTGTTCAGAAAATCTAAGGAATACTTGGAC
The DNA here is from genome assembly GCA_001517045.1 of Pseudotsuga menziesii. Classification (NCBI taxonomy): domain Eukaryota; kingdom Viridiplantae; phylum Streptophyta; class Pinopsida; order Pinales; family Pinaceae; genus Pseudotsuga; species Pseudotsuga menziesii. The sequence continues at coordinate 86,133 of LPNX010644882.1, forward strand.
TGATGCACTTTTATTCCATGTTGGTATTGAGCAATTTCGAGACCCAAGAATTGGCTCAACAATCCCAAATCTATCATAGAAAATGCATGGTTCATTGCATCCTTCAAGGAGCCAATCTCTTTCTTTGAACTTCCTGTAATCAGAAGGTCATCCACATACAAGACAATAATCATCAAATAACCATGAATCAGCTTCAAATAGACATTAGGATCATACTTGCATTGAACAAAATTCAATGAGACCAGAAAGCCATCAATCTTGGCATACCAAGCCCTGGGGGCTTGCTTGAGTCCATACAATGATTTCTTTAACCTGCACACTAAAAATGGATTAGAAGAAAACCATTCAGTTTGTTGCATGTAAATATCTTCAGTGATATCTCCATTTAGGAAAGAACACTTCACATCCATGTGATGTACCTCCCACTGCCTCGAAGCTGCAATGGCTAAAGCTAGCCTTATGGAGTCCATCTTTTCCACTGGTGCAAAGGTTTCATTGTAGTCAATACCATGTACTTGTGAGTAGCCCTTGGCTACCAATATTTCATTATATTTCAAAGGTGATCCATCAGCAGCAAACTTAGTCTTGAAAACCCACTTACATTGAACTAGCTTCCTCCCCGGGGGAAGATCAACCAGTTCCCAAGTGTTGTTCTTCTGGAGTGAGATGAATTCTTCTTTCATGTCTATTTTCCATATTGGATAATGTGCTGCATCTTCATATGTATGTGGATCTTATTCAACCATCAGATAGCACTTCTCAGCAAATAAATGATCTTTCACACAAAGGGCACTCTCAAACTGAGATCTAGTCCTCCTAGTGTCACTAGGATTTCCAGCTAGTTCCCCAGTTGCATGAATGGTATTTTCTTCCTATTTTGGTCTTGTAGGATAGACAAGATATGCAATCAAATAATAATTATCATACATATCAGAATCAGAAAACTCATTAGTCTCTCCACTTACAATCAATGGATCTGGTGGTGAAGAAGACTCTCCAACTTCAACTGCTACTAAAGGCTCTTCTTGGAACTGAACACTTCTTTCAATGAAAGGTTTCTTAGTGATAAAGTTGATCACCTTGTACCCTTTTGAATCTTTAGAATACCCAACAAATAGGCACTCTTGGCTTTGGGGCTGCAAAGCCTTTCTCTTTTCAGTTGGAATTCTATCCCAAGCCTTTTAGCCAAAAATCCTGAAATGGGTCACATCTGGCTTGTGCCCACTCCAAGATTCGAAAGGAGTCATACCATCATGCTAATTATGATGCACCCTATTCTATATGTAGGATGCACAGTTTATAGCCTCGGCCCAAAACTTTGGTGGCAAAGTCTTAGCCTCCATCATGCAGGTTTCCATCTCCTTCAGTGACCTGTTCTTTCTCTCAGCAACACCATTTTGCTGTGGTGTGTAAGGGATCGAATACTGCATCTGAATACCTGCATATTTACAATAGTAAATGAATTCAAACATGACATACTCACCACCATTTTCATATTTTAGGATCTTGAGTTTCCTCCCAGACTGGTTTTCAACCAAGGCTTTAAAGACTTTGAAGAGGTCAAAAACATCAGACTTATGCTTTAGGAAGTGAACCCAACAATACCTGGAAAATTCATCTATGAAGGTCAGTGCATATTTGGATTGACTCATGGACATATGAGGAAATGGACCAGAAATGTCACTGTGGATCAACTCAAGAGTTGTAGAGGTTCTCTCATGACTAGCTCTCTCATATTTGTGCTCTAGGTGTTTTCCTAGGATACAACCTTGACAAACTCCCTTAGAAAACTTGATCTTTGGTAACCCTATGACCATATATTTTTCACTCAAATAAGAAAGATACTTGTATTTAAGATGGCCAAATCTTTCATGCCAAAGCTTTCTTTCCTCATTAGCGTGAATCAGAAGAGCAGAGGGGTTTGAGTAGGGTATAAAATGGGAAAACATGTATACATTTGAAGTGTGATCAACAACACCCATTGCTATGACTTTACCATTCGAAATCTCAGTGATTTCAACATAATCAGGGGAGAAGATGACCTTCTCTGGAAACCCAGTGTGAGTCATCTAATACACTGACAAGAGATTAGAGGCAAGACCTGGAACATACAACACATTATTGAACTTACCATGGTCAAGATCAATCCTTCCCTTCCCCAAATTGTCAGTGAGAGAGTCATCTCCCAAAACTATTGGTGGACCTTTCGACATGTCAAGAGAGGATAATGCCTCTTTTGTTGAAACCATATGTCTAGAAGCTCTAGAGTCTATGATGAAGCTAGGTGAGCTTGATGTGCCAGCAACCAAGGCATGTACTCTCTCTTTGTCCTTTGAATTTGATCCTCCTTCCCTCTTCTTTGAGCAATCAGGAAGGGAGATGTTATTCTTCTCCAGGAGTTGGGTCAACATGTCAATTTGCTTCTTCATACAAGAGCTCTTAGGATGATAGCCCTTACTGCAATATGCACACTTTCACATTTCTCCTTTGTTCTTCTTCTTTTGGGAGTTCTTCTTGGAACCTTGGGGCTCCTCTTGAGACTTGTTCTTATCTCTCTTTTGCTCAGGTGGATTTTTAGATTTTTTCTTTCTTTTTGAATCCACCCTTGAATCTCTAGCAACCAAAGCTTGGTATTTGGAAGGTTTTATGGTGCCCATCATCACCAACTTATCTTGTTCCTGTGTGAGGGATTCCATGAACTCTGCAAGATTAGGCATCTTCCTGCCTCGAGCTGTCAACTTGGTGGCATGGAAGGTCGAAACAAACACTAAATAGTTAGGGCCAAGCTTAGAGAGTATGGCCAAAACTAGTTTCTCTTCCTTCTTTTTGATCCCACATCATTTTAGCTACAAAACAAGGGCTTTAAACTTGGAAAAATAGAGTTGTAAGGATTTGAAGCTACTGGGACTCAAGGAGATCAGCTCATTCTTGATTTGATGTCCTCTCATATCATCTGTCTTACCAAAAATATCTACAATCTTATACCACACTTCATTAGGTGATTTCAATCCATCAAGATGGAAGAGGAGGTCTCTTGAAATGCTTAGACACAAAAGACCATAGGCCTCGTCCCTCCTGTTGTGCCATTTAATTTTATCTGTAGTTGCATTGGGCTATGAATTAGTTTCCATAGTCACCCTCTAGAGGCCTTTAGTTCTCAACAATATCTCCATCTCATATTTCCACTCAAAGAAATTGAATGGAGTCAAGATGATCTTCTGAGATTGGTCCATAGCTCAGAAACTGTGCCCTTCAGTCAGTAGAATATGCTCCCAGTCAAGATGTCGAACCTGTAATAGAAATATGGAAGGAGAGAAATTGATATAAAAAGGCTCTTATAACATGTGGAAATTGAACCCAAGAGATAGAACAATTACACTCACAAAATTGCTAATCAAACATGCAAAATTTACACCATAGGAGACTGAAATTGGAGCATAACACTAATATGTATTAAGTAAGTGTACAATAGAAAAAATTATGAAGTAATAGGCTATTGTAATATATAATTACATGAGATATTGTAATGCATAAGGATTCCATTCGAAAAGGTAAAAAAGCAGGCTTACTAAATCTAGTCAAATCCCCCATAGGTGCATAAAGTAGTTTCCAAATCCACCAAGATGCTCACGAATTGGCTAAGTCAAGTAGGAAAGCTAACGAGGGATGGAAATACAAATCATACATGCTTTTATTAGGAGAAAAGGAGGGAGGATGATGTGGGAAAAAAACAAGTCAACTACACCTAGTCTAGCTTTTCCTTTTGCCTTAAATCTCAATAAAACAGGCAGTTCTTTCAGAAAAAGTAGACATGCACTTTGGAGGATTTGGAATAAAGAAAAAATGCTAAAATGGGTTTCTAGGATGTTTCCCAAGTGCTCCATGACTCAGTTTTGGCATGTGTTTACTTCTAGGACTTGTAGAAGGCAACTAGCATAGAGTGGAATCTAGGAAACTAGGTAATAAGAAAAAGATGATTTAATTAATGTCTAAGGTAGGTAACTATGGGTTGATTATTCTAACAACAAAAAGAGAACAAGAAAGAAAGACACTAGAGAACAAATGTAAAGAGTTGGTAGATAAAAATAACAAATTGACAAAGAACGTGGCAGGACAGTTAGACTTACAGGGAGCTAAGCATATCATCTGGGATGTTCTTATAGTAGAAGTGTCATAACCCTGAATTTTAACAAAAATTTAAAATTTTTAATGTAACATAAAATGTCTAAATCGTAGTTTAATAACTACTAGTGGCTAGCGGAAAAATGAAGCAGTTAACAATATGTAGTGATTAACTTCAAACACATACAAACTATTACCAATCTCATTTTGATATGTAATGTATATGACCTGCATTCAGTTGCTTCTAGTTGTATTGATGACTTGCTTTTGTCAAGTAGGTGAGAAGCTATTTTCTAATCTGGGGCTTACTTAGCAATTGCTAACTCAGCTGGATTTCTGGTTCTTACAGGTTCAACAGGTGAATTTTTGAACAAGTAGGAGTTTGTTTTTGCGTCAAATAAAGAAGTACTTCTTTAGCATAATAAAAATGCTAGAGCATAATTTGACTAATAGAAAGCAAGGCTGCACTGAGGTAAAGTAGTTCCTTTGTTGTTTTCAAATCTATGACAGTATTTTAAGTTAGTCGTAAAGACCAATATCCTTAATATACTAGTGCTTTTTACCAGCATGAGTTCTATCTAAGTTTTCTTTCTGATGTTATATGTCAAGTTACTCACAAGTTCTACTGGGGAGCATAGGACTTATGATTTAACATAGAAACAATTTTATTGAAGCATGAATTTACTGCTATTGCTATGTATAATGTTCAATGTGCTACTTTATAAGCTTGAGTAATAATTCTAAGACCTTCCAAGAAAAGGTTTACAATTGATCACATAGGTTTACTTTTAATTCAGCTCTAGTAGTGAAGATTATCGGCCTGTTTATTTATATACAGTTATAATTGCCTACTTGCACTACTAGCCATTAAGCTGTAATTTCAATTTTCTAAGTTTCTCCATGTCACATGTATTATTGTAATATTACATTATCATATCACTTGATAATATTACTAAGTGATTTTACTTTTAACCCTAAGTAGCCTTCCTAAATTTGTTGTCGTCTTGTCCTCAACAGGTTCTATGTTATTTTATTTTACTGTTTTAGTTAAATAAATATTAGTTTAACTGCTATATGAATGTTAAAAGTTCATAGTTTGTGAAATGTTAGATTTAGTATTCTTATTAGATTGTTATAGAAATGAAATTTGTTTAGAGAATAGTGAAATGGAATGAAAATAAATTTCTAAACTGTGTTTTTCCACACCTGGAAAACTAGGTTGTACTCTAGCATAGTTAGAATGCTTAAACTAGATGCAAGAATTCTTAAGAGAATGGAAATAGTAGATAGGATTTTGTATCTGTAGATAGCAGAGTAAAATTTATTTCAATGTTTAAAATATTATGAAAAATAGTGTTATGGTTTATTTGTGTTTACTGTTTTTACTTAGTATAACTAAATAAAAATACATGAAAAGAAACAGTAACTACACTAGAGTTATAGTAATAGTACACCGATACAATAAAGGTTTATAGGAGTTAATAGCTAAGTATATAAACGAGTTATTAACCCAACAGTTTATCTTTAAAAACTATTAACAAAATCTTAAACTATTACTTAATAAAAACCAGATTAGGGTTATATATATAAACCCTTATTTATTAAAAATAAATAGAGTTCCAGAGTTAACNAACAGTTTATCTTTTAAAACTATTAACAAAATCTTAAACTATTACTTAATAAAAACCAGATTAGGGTTATATATATAAACCCTTATTTATTAAAAATAAATAGAGTTCCAGAGTTAAC
>LPNX010644882.1:99547-114745 GCA_001517045.1 Pseudotsuga menziesii
TGTTCTTGTCTTTGATGGAATCCCATGAAGCCCAACACTGATCTGATGTGTGCCCAGTCTTTCCGCAACGCTTGCACTACAAATCTGATCTTTTGCTTCTACCCCCTCTGCCTCTGAAATTTCTTCTTCTTCTACCTCTCTCTTTGCCGCAATCTCCCTTGGAAGGGTCTTTGAATTGGTCTTTGCCGGCAAGGGCAGTACCAATACTAGATGCCAAAGAGTGCATCTTTACAATTCTTTGTGTAATTTACAATAATAAACTTGATATGACAAAAAAAACAATAACCTTGCAGGTCTACAGTCTCTGCCAAGGTGTACAATGCAACTTCAGGTTTTAAAGAGATACAATAATAGTATCGCAGCTTCAAGTCGCAGCAATTTCAGGGAGAAGAAATTCAATACAGGGTCTTCCAAAAGGCAGCAATGCAAATGGTGAAACCAGCAAACAGGATAACAACTTTCAATATATACTCAGCTCAAAAACTCAGTGATATCAATCACCAGAGGAATTAGGGCACAACTTAGGGTTTTTGTGCACTTCCAAAAGTCACAGTCAATACATAAAAATATTATGCAGCTCTTCAATGCAGTATACAACTCGGCCTTCAATAGGTTTTCAGCAGTCTAGGTTTACAAAGCTCAAAACACCAGCAACATATAAAATTTTCCAAGCAGTATTATATATCAGTCAGCATATATCAGTCTGTCTTCAATTTTTATATCAATCAATAGAATAAAACCAGAAGATTTAATTGTTCTTCCAAGGCAGCCTTCAAGTAGAAAGCAGCCTTCAAAATAGTCGCCAGACTTTCTTCAACGCAGCCACCAGTAAACAGTCTCCACGCTCAACGCAGTCACACCAATCCTACCTCATTTATCAATAGGCAATCTCCAATACAATAGTGAGCAGTCTTCATAAAAAAATCAGTCTAGGGTTTGTGCATTCCTCCCCCCAAAAAAACATCATCTCCAATACAAGATGCAGTCCATGCTCAACATATATTAGTGAAAGCAAATCAGTCACGGAGATATAAAATCAACACAGTATTATATAGCTAGCTCAAAAGCAGCTATCTAAAAAAAATATATGAGTCACAATATAGTGTAACAGGTCGCATTCTTCAGGTTTGGTATCATTCTTCAGGTTCTCCACCAGCTGATCAACACTTCAATGCAGGCTCCAGCATTCACGTCCTCGGCCTCAGGCTTCACGCAGGTCTACTCCACGCAGTCTCCTCCAGGTAGGTCATAGCACAAAAAAGATGCAGGCTCCACGCTCAGCCTTCACATCTCCACGCAGCAATCTTCACATCTCCACGCTGGTCTGGCAGGTGCACAGCTTTCACCATTTTTTCAACGCACAGCTCCTTAACAACGTAGCATATTCAACGCTGGTTTTCACGAAGAAGAGGGCAGTCGCACCAGGGTTCAGTCTTTAATACAAAGAAAACGTGGAATAGAGAGCAGTCTGGAGCACAAGCATATTGCAAATGTCTTCAATACGCAGTATGGAGAATATCTTCCATACGCAGCATACAAACTCGCAAAAAACGAACTCACAGCACAAGATTATACTTCGGATTGATATATTATATTTATAGTGTGACTGCAAAATATTGAGACTGATATATCAGTCTCCAACGCACTGAACGAGGAAGCAGAGGGAGGAACGTTTGGAGTTTCCCAAGAACATTCAACAGCTTCTTGTAAAGATTTCAATGTCACACGAGCCCAGTAAGCACCACCAGGCTCTATATTAACGCAGTATATTATCACTCCACGCAATCTTTATATCAGTATATTACACGCAGGCTTTGAATCACGACTGCACAATCTCTCCAGCTTACACCGTTACCAGCTTACGAGCTTCACGCAGGAAGTCTCCCACTGTCTCAGCCAGAATTAGGGTTTCACAATACATATCAGTCTTCAGATTCATGAAATCGCAACTCTCAACACCAGAATCTGCAGCTTCTCAACGCAGCTCCTCAAATCAACAGCAGTCACGATTCAAGATTACAGTAATTGCAAAATATCCGAGCTGAATTGAAGGTCGATTACAGCATTTGTAAAAGATAAACACTTCTCAGCAAAATCTCTTTCCATTGCACCATTCAGATTTCAAGACTAGATATACGTGGAATCACAAAAAAAACCTAGAAAGTCTCCACAGGGCGCAACTCCAATGCAGGATGCAGATATATATGATATATCAGTCACATTATAATCTCAACGCAGATATCTATCAGCAATCTCACTCTCACCACCACGCAGCTGTCTTCAGGCAGATATTCAACAACTACAGATCGCAGAGGATAGGAGAGGCGACCTACAAAAAATTAGGGTTAGGTATACCACAATTTTTCTAGCAGAGAATAAACTCAGGCAGACGGAGTAACGCATACATTGCATGCGACTCCACTGGAAAACTGATGGAGCAGTCTGGCAATGGACTGGCAAGCAGAATGCCAGGAATGGGCAGAAATGCAGCAGGAGTTATGGCAGACAGCCCTACTCTGATACCACTTGTTGGTAATAACTCCCGATTCTATATCCATTTCCAATGCAAATGCCTATATTTATACAAAGTACATGGCGGTTGGGTTTCACCTTCCGCTCAGTCTGTTTGGCTTCCTATCTAATCATATTCCTATTTATTATTTATTTACACTAATCCTGAAGGATTATTCTAACAATATATATCTGTTTTATGTATGAATCTGCCAGCATGATAAGTTCTCCATCTCTGCACCATATTATCAAACCTTTGAACAGTGGTAGTTAGAAGCCTTATCCCTGATTGAGTTTCATGCATGTCTTGAGAGTGTGAGGGTCTATAGGTTATCTGACTTGATCCATTTAGAAAACCTTAAAAACATTTAAGTTACCAGGCATCCTCTAGCAGTAACCTAGAGGAGTTTCCTAGAGTGATAACACCTTGTTCAAAAGAGGACTTCCTTTATTTTGGGAAGAGAAAGGAGGGACATGGTGTTAAAAGGATTATAATGATAGGTTGATTAATTGTATATCATATCATAGGAAGTTTGATGACATGCAACAATCCTTGTCTGGAAAAATAGTGGTTGATAAATTGGCTGGAGATTTTGGGATGTTGTTCTATTTCAAGGCTACATGTGCTAAATTGGAATATTTTTCTTATGTAGATAATGTGCATCTTAGAGTGTTGACAAAGGAAATGGTCAATCTAGATTTTCCAACTGTCGACCAATGGAAGTGTTTTGGCTTGGAAATTCGCAGGCGGCAACAGTAAGGGATTCTCCCCAATCAACGTTCCCAACTAGCCCGTTGACTGTTTGGTGTAGGGAATCCGTCCGGCTTACGGTCTGGCTACCGTAGGTCAAAGTAACAAACACAGGCTTTACCGGTTGCGGCCCGGCCCACCGAGTTTTTGTATTTTGACTTAAATAAGTATTTGCACGTGCCTAAATAAATGCAGGGTGATCCAGATGCAAGGAGCGGTCACAAAGTGATGCGCAGGTTCTTACCTCTCGTCTTAAGCTCACAAACAACTAAACCAGATACAAAACAGAAATAAACTAACTACCTAAACTATCCCTAGGGAGCGAGGTTATCATCTTAACTGAGCAATACAATATCACATACGGTGAGAAAAATCACAGATAGCTGATACTCTTCTCACGGTACATAACAAAAAACTTACAAATATTCAAATAACCAGATAGCCGATCATTCTATAACAACAGTTAGTGCTCTTAGTGACAATGCATCCCAGAAAATACTGAAGAATAGTTAACAAGAACTTAGGCTCAAAACGTCAAATATCCTTACAGCAAATGAAATACAGCTGAAAACGAAATAGTTCCTCTTCAACATCATTCATTGAATTGCATTGGTACATTTCACTTCTTTACTCTTTCCAACAGGCAAAATTGCAGTTCACTTTGCAAAATGAAGTAATTCCTCTTACAAGTCAACCATTACAAAATTTTCTAAGGGAAAATCCCTTTTCCTATCTTCATTCCCCCTATTTAAACTACAACTGATGTCCTCTCGGTTCCCTCAGCGCGTGACCTTTCAGCGCCCTTGACGATTCAGTTTCTCTTCTGGTCGTTGCGTTTTCTTCAATCATTTCAATAGGCGTTTTACCCTCTGACAGTAACTGCTGAAAACGCTTCATCGGCGCCTCTGTCATCCGCTTGGGTTGTCCTTTTCCTCGCCGTAGGCCGCTCTAGCGATCCATGTGATTCTCCCTGCATACAATTTAAACACATTATCCACTAACTTGAGACATTGGACATCACAATTTTTTTTAACTATGGTGAAAAATCCCCAAAAGCTGGCCTGGTTCATTCGGGCAAAAATTTCACGGTAAAATGAAACGGCGGTCGGGAAGTACTTGGATCGGATGAGACAAAGTTTCTGCACCAGATGGGAGAAGGCTCCAGGAGCCGCAACGGCGGAGGATCACCAGAAGAGGGGGAGTGAGAACGTAGGCGCCATAGGAAATTGGGCGGCAAAGGGAAGTGGGTCGGAAGCTGAATAACTCTGCCACCCGCAACAGCGGATGAAATGCAGGTCAGAGGCAGACGACGGGAGCGGTAGGTCAAACGTCGGACGACAAACGAATCGGAGGCCAACTTCCCCCTTCCGGCTGCAACGGCGGGTGAGATAGAACTCTGGAACAAGCGATTCACACCCACGAATCGGGCGTCGGGTGACACTTCAATCGGGCGGAGACTTTGGTCTAGGAGCCGCAACGGCGGGTGAGATAGGACTCCACTTCTTCCAAAAGAGGCCCGATCCAAAGGGAAAACTAACAGCGCTAAGGCCCGATTGCGGCCGAAAAAGCAAAATCTTGCTAAGGCAAACTTTTACACTCTATGGGCATTAAAAATAACCAGACCACACGACTCATATCGAACTGAACGAAGCAAGCAATCAAAAGGACGTTCAACTTCAAACGCAAAGATAATCTCAGAGACACCAAGCTTTCAACAGTCGATTCAGGCAAATAAAGATAAGGAGGGGTCCCAGGTTTTAAATGAAAAACTAAAATCGGGGAAAAGGTTGCGGCAGCAACAACGTGTTTGCTGAATACTAGTAGAAAGGGAATCATAGTTCTGTGATGTATTGGCAATGTGGGTGGTTGGATCTTGCTTTGTGTTGAAAGGGTATGCCATCATATTTTGGAATTTTATTGTTTCCTGGAGCTAGAACCTGCGTGGAACTCCAAAAGAGAACATACATATTGGGAAAACATATTGGAAATAGAAAAAATTCTTATTGGAGTGAAGGTACACCATTTGTGTGTGGAATGGATTGGTGATCTTGGTGTTAGTGTATTTGGTTCCATTAACATACCTGCTAACTAATTATAACAATTCCCCCATATAGAAAGAGAAGGCTTATATATATATATATATATTATCACTCAGTTATTTATCAATTAATCCATGTGATGATTTCACATCCTTATCTTATTGTAGTTCCACATTAGTTTAATCAATCAAGTATAAGGAAGGATACCTACTACCACTAATTCAGTATCCATGAATACCCGACCATCAACAACACTGGTTAATACATCCTCCCATCCCAACCTATGTTTGCATCCTCCCTATCCTTCCTCTGCTAGTATAGAAGTGGATGATGGCTTCACCATCCTGACCACATAAGAACTTGAGAGTGATAGTGTCAGCTAAACAATGAACCTATCCTCTCCTAACAGGCATCCAACCGTCATCATCACAACAACTTGGTGAGTATGTCTCCGCATAACCCCCCCCCCACGACCTCGGGTATCATAATAAAATAGGGTGGGAAATACATCCATCCCTCTCAACATATTAAGTCTATACCTTATCAAATCGTTCTCTGTTGCTATTAAGATTATTGGAATGTGTCATCATATCATCAATTTGGCAGATAAGGTTTATATCAAGTATCTAATTATTACATATCCCATGTGTCCCACGGATTAGTACTTTGCAAGCATACATTCGTAACATTATCTTCATTCAATCATCAGTTGATCCATATTATCAACATCATTTCCTTTATCACATAAAATCATGAAATTGTTCACACAATGGATTGGTATCCATGTGCGACATCATATATATCACATTTCATCAAGGACGACCATTTAAATATATACTCTCGTTATGAAAGAAAGGAATATCATGTTAACTACAACATAGTAATTTCATAACATAATCATAGCATCATAATCATAGTATCAGTATAAGCCTAGTAACTTCATAAACATAGTAGCAATCTATAATCAGGTTTAACATGTCGAAAACATAGTTTACTTAGTCTAGCTAAGTCCAACATATAAAAAGCAAATACAGTGCAATATGTCTGATTGATAACACGCCTAGTCAACATATGGGGCGTCAAATACACCCATCCTTCAAGAAACTTTGTCTCGAATTTACTATCAAGACATTGTGTGCAAGTCATAAAGTTTTGAGGAGGATTCAACTCAATCTTAATAGGGAATATCTATGAGATACTAAGAATTCCTATGAGTAATATTCAAGTTAAACCATCTCAACAACATGCCTTCTCAACCCTTAACAAGACATACAAATTCCCACTATTCTAACATGTTTACACATTTCACAATTATATACCATCATCTTGGGAATATATGCATTCAACTTAGCATGGGATGATCGTTGCCAACTAAAATGCTTGAAACTACCAATGATATATTTTGTTTAACAATAAACTACAAATATTCTTTAGGTTTAACTTACCTAACTTAGGAGGAAACGGAAATGTCACTACGTTCTAAGTCATACAGTACAAGAATCCCCTTGGTATTATCTAATTTGAGTATGTGGAAACAAATTATACTTTTAATACTTATTGAAATGAGAGAACTGCAAAATTTATCAGATTTTCCTCGCTATTCCTTCTTAGGATACTAGTGTTTACCTTCATGTTTGGTTGTTTCACACCTATGATTGAGGTTTTAACACCATTGATCTATAGAAAGTTTTCTTGTTTCTATTATAATACAAAGCCAACAAGCTTATTATTCAAGGACCATTGGTTTGAATGATACTCCCTTGATATGCAATTTAAATATTATGGAGAAATTTGCATATCAATATTAATAACTTAAACACATGTTTTAAAATAAAACTTGATTTTCACCCTAACGATTCAATCATGGAAATTATATACAACACCCTTGAAATTTTATATAAGATTTTTTTTATCCTAAGATTACTGAAATCTACCCAAGATCATGCTACACATATTATCACATTACTTCCTGAGTGATTTCATATATGTTCAATAATATATTAAGCTAACGATGTCGTATGAGTATAGCTTAAATTAATAGGTCCGTACTTACTATTCACTTCTTGAACTTTAAGGCTTATCACAATTTATTGTTATCAATGGCATTCATTATCTTTTTTCATGTTTCTATATAACTCTTACTACAATTCCACTTAAATCAACATTCATGACAAATGACTGCTATACATATTTAAGTAGCATTTTATTTTTCCTTGTTCTATAATACATCATTATCTTGATTCATTTAACCTTTTGACTTAATTTTTCAGTTGTTTCTTTTATAAATCCTCTTCATAATATGTCTCCTTATACTTATTATTCACTGACAATGTTCTCTTACCTTGCAGTTCTGTAATATTATATTCAATAGGGTAATTAGATATTATTGTTCTTATTGGATTTCCACATGTTCTTAACTATTTCAGCCTATTAGGTTCTTAATATTTAATAATCCGTTGATATCATTCCTCTCACTAAGCCTCCTTTTCACAAAAATAAGTTCAACATTTCTGCAACTATGCCTCCTACTTGTCATTAGATTTTAAAACCTAGTTCTAGTTAATCAAAACGACGTATTCTTTGGTTAATATAATTTATCCTAGGTGGGCATCCTAGTAGCTATACATATTTCTTAACTTTAATTTTCAACACGACTATGAGGTCATCAGTTGAAAAGACGGTAGCAGTAATCATTGTTTATATTACAAAATTCAGAATGATCCCCCAACATGATCACAAAAGTACATGAATTCCTCAATAGGTCAACTCATAGTTGATTCTAACTCGACTTAATCGTCACACCCATAGATAAAAACTTAATCAAATAATATCATAGACCATACAATAATGGTTCCTATTGCCAAGACATCTTGCCTTCTTCCTTAGCTCAGGTTTTAGTCGCACAACTTAGCCCTTATCTTACATCATAATGGACACACGAAATTACACGGGAATAGTCATAAGAATTACCTAAGTAGTACATATTGTCGTCAAACGTCTCTTTATTTATTTATTTACCTTAATCTATGTAAAATAGAGGTGTAGTTACTTTCATAATAACATTTAAACCCATTGATTAATGATTTGTAAGTTTTAATTTACAATTGCATTTTGCTCATTTTTGTATCTTCAAAAGAATTTTTATCGTACTTTCATAAATGAGGAAATAGAACATGCACCATAGCCCAATTTCGTATCTTAGATACGAGGTCCATTCCCAATCCCCTTCCAAATACCATAACCGATTAATTTTTCTTTGATTAGTTACCATTTTACAAGTTTGAACGTTAACATAGGATCGACCTCCACCTCCACCTCTGTGTGTTCTAACCATAAGTGATCTTGCGTCGTAAAGCATCCTACCAATAGTTTCTATGGAGTGTGTTGATCAATTCTAAAAGAGGTGGGTTATATAGAAAGAGCTATATTACTGGACATTTCGATGAGGCCATCTTGAGGCCACCTCATTCTAAATCTATGTCTAATGTTTGCACGGTAGATCATCTAAGAGGTATTAACTCGACATGGCCTTATAACTTTCCGGTTTATTATTTAAATTGGCGTTGTACTATAATCTTCCGTTTAAACTTAATTTACGTGCCACAATCTAAAGTTTAACATCTAATACTCATCGCTAAGGATTAGTCATAACATTGAATGCTAGATACTAAGGTTCAAATGCGACGTTCAACATTTAATATTACATTAAAACATCAATATATTTTAAGTATTTTATCATCTAACTTGAGCATAATCTTCATTTCAAATTAATTAAACATAAACATTCCATTATAACAATTTAATTTATAAATTAATAAAAACGTCCATTTTAAATTATAACTATTTATCTCATTTAATTTAAAAAGAAATTATAAACTAATTATATATTTAATTTTAATTTTTCTTATAAATTAATTAAATAATAATTATTAACTCATATAAAATTTCAATTAATCACATTAAGAATTTTTTAATTTTGAATTTATTAGAAATAAAAAATTTTAAATAAAGATGTTTTATTAAACCTTAAGTGGATACTACTTCGTTGACACCCACTTGAAGGTCATGGTGCATGGATGCCACGGGGAGGTTATGGTACTCCCTTTGCGTGCGCTGGCCAACCCCTCATTTTCAATCCTGTCCGGATGGCGATGCTCTGGAGCCTGCAACTCAAGCTCAAGCTCAGTTCCATGGAAAAGGGGTCGGCTCCGCCAAGTTGTCTCCACGCGAACGCGGAGCTGAGATTCGTTCTCTCACATGCAGATGCAGGTAGATCAGTTTTCCCTTTTCAAAACTTCAGTATGAACGCAGCTGGTTTGGTTGGGCGAGAAGTTTGTTTGTACTTCTGCCTCGGTTCATTTCTCTCGCACTAGTTTTTTTTTAAACTTCTCAATGGCTAATTAGGTTAACCCACTGTTCACGCCATGTTAATCACTCCATTCATGGAGTGTTAATCACCGTTAATCTGTGCCTAAGACTTTGCCTCTATGAACATTGTTTTTTTTACTATATAAACTCGAGGAAAATAGAGCATTTTTCACTATATGGACATTGGTTTTTCACTATGTTCATTGGATTTGCAATATTTTATTACTCCTCCTTCAGTTTCACCTATATTAGCCAAAAAAAGGAAAAAGGATCGAAACAACTAGATTTTATGCACCGGATTACCTAACATACTCAAATCGGAAAAGGTAACAAGTTAGCCTCCATCATATTTTAAAAACATCTAATTCCACACTTTTAGTGAACTAAAATTCTCTTTATTTATTTTTTAATGGACATGATCTCACCATTCAATTCTATTTCAACAATTTAATTATCAATAATATAAAATTTAACTTTATCTATGTGTTTGTTTCTATAGGTAGTCTCTGTAGAGTTTGAGTAAGGAATTTAGTGTAGTATCTAGTCCTCCAATTTGACACTAATTATGTTCCTTTTAAGCATGAAAAAGGGCCTTTTAGGTCTTTGTGTTTGAGCCAGTGGCTCTATGTACCACAACTCATTAGGGCTGAATATTTAATACAAGTATTTCTTTTTCCAAAAACGAATATACAATATGGTTTAATATGGTTTACTTTCTCTACTTAGTTTATGTTGCAACTATTTTTCCATTTCACTATTCCATATTTTTATCTAAGTCTAGTTTTCAACAATAAGCATTTTACATGTAGATACAATTCAATTTCAAGCATTTTACATGAAGATAACTTATTTTCAAATTAGATAATCAACAAAAAATTCACAAGTTGAATTTCTGGTATGTGTAGAGCTATAGGTAGTTTCGGTAGCTTCAGTGTCCCCCTGCATCCCGTAGCTTCTAACTCCCTTTTACCAAGCCTTAGTAACCAAATCCATAAACCACCCTGTCGACCAACTTATCGTGCTGGCCCTAGGAAGCCAAACCCCTAAGAAGCCAACGAGTTTCCTAGCCCCCGAGCCCACAATCCGATAATCCAAATAGCAGCTTCCCTTAGTTCCAAATCTCTCAATCCATAAGGTTGAATCCATAGAGCTGAACTTGTAGTGCAATTTTCCTTTTCCTTTTTGAGTTTCCCTCCTCCTCAAAACCCCAAGTTAACCCCCTCCTCAGTACCGCTCTTTTCTCTTCCCCAAAATAACATAGTCCTATTCTCCTAGAAATATCCCCCCCCCCCCCGCTTCTCCCCATGAGGCCTAAATCCTTAAATAGTTATTTTCCTCCTCCTTCCTTCGTCCTTACTCCACCGCCTCAATCATCCACCTTTTTGGGAATCTAAACTATTAAAGTAATCACACTAACCAAGGATAAAATAATAATAATAATTGTAATATCAATTCTAGGATTTCCCATTCTCTCGTGATGTCAAATGATTAATTGTTCATATAAGTTTTTCCCAATTTGATTTGACTTTCTTTTGGTTGTTTTGATGCAAGATAATAATGACTTTGTTTTATTCAGTTACAAGGCAAGTTAAAAAATTATAAAATTACCATCGCTTCTTCTTTATATTTTAGGATAAAATAGAAATATTGACTTAATAATGACTAGGATGATTACGTGTTTATCAATCGCTCAACTGAGATTCAACAAATGATATTATGATTTGTAATCCAAGAATAAAATATGACAACTTTATGTTAATCGGATTTATAATTTAATCAACCACCATTTTGGATCAACACGATTACTTGTATGACATGGTAGTACTTGATTAATATATTCATATTTCAATGAGCCCTATCTTAACACACTAATTTCATATAGTAAATTAATATTGCCTTTATAATTCAATAAATTAATAATACTTTTAGTAAATTAATAATACCCTTCGATCATTCGCTTTTAGAATTTTTAACTTAGTTTAATGGAATAATTCAAAAGTTTCACTCATGATTTTTGTAATGGTCATTAATTTATTCTTAGTAATTTTAGTTTAATAATAAACATAATAATAATTATATTCTAAATAATTATTATCATAATTAACAATAATAATATTTGGCAAAAAAATAATAATAATGTCAACATTTATTTGTTTAATTGTTAAATATCCTAACACTAGTACAATACAATTTTATCGATAAAACAAAGTACCGTTAATGGTTTAGTTAATCACGATTAACAATTAAGTGGTAGCATTTTCTAAGGTTAATGTTTATCAAGAACACTTCATATTGACGACACTTATCTTAATTTCTTATTACAATGTTTACATATAATTGATTAATATCTTAATTAAATTGTTTTATACATATACAATAACTTCACATTCTTCGTCTGAATTTAATTAATGCATAATTAACCTATTCACCTCCTACAACTTATCCAATTATTCATCATGTTAAGTATTTTCAAATCGATACTAGCATACATATGCAAAGTATGCATGCATGGCCATCGTATGCACAAGTCAGATATGCACTATAAACAAACACCATCCCACCCGTGCACACCTGCTAACTAATAATAACAATTCCCCCATGCAAAAAGAGAAAGCTTAAATATATATTTTATCACTCAGTTATTTAACAATTAATCCCTGTCATGATTTCACATCCTTATCTTATTGTAGGTTTGCATTAGTTTAATTAATCAAGTATAAGGAAGAATACCTACTGCCACTAATTCAGTATCTAGGAATACGCGACTGTCAACAACACTGGATAATACATGCTCCCATCCTAACCTACATCTGCATATTCCCTATCCTTTCTTTGCTAGTATAGAAGTGGATGTCGGCTTCACCGTCCTCACCACATAAGAACCTGAGAGTGATAGCGTCAGTTGAACAACGAACCTATCCTCTCCTAGCAGACATCCGGCCGTAGTCATCACAACAACTCGGGGAGCGTGTCTCAACATGACCCTCCCACGATCTCAGGTATCATACGAACATAGGGTGGGAAATACATCCATCCCTCTCAACATACTAGGTCTATACCTTATCAAATCGTTCTCTGATGCTATCAAGATTATTGGAATGTGTCATCGTATCATCAATTTCGTAGATAAGGCTCTTTGTGAATTAGGTACCACCACACTTTATATCAAGTATCTGATTATTACATATCCCATGTGTCTAGCAGATTAGTACTTTACAAACATACATTCATAACATTATCTTCATTCAATCATCATCTGATCCATATCATCCACCATTTGCTTTCATTACATAAAATCATTAAATTATTCACACCATGGATTTGTATCCACGTGCCCCATCATATATATCACATTTCATCAAGGATGACCATTTAAACATATACTGTCGTTATGAAAGAAAGGAATCTCATGGGCGCTCACACGAAGTTGGTTCCACTTTTTAGTGCCACTTAAGAAATTAGAAACACACTTCCGAAATGCAAATCAAGAACGCATATGCATTATTGATGGTACGTTCGGAATAACCCGAGCCCAAACACAAGGCTAAGGTTCGTAAGGAAGTATCGCATATGCGATATATCACTTATGCGATATTTAACATTTACAAAACACATATGCGATATTGAAAACTAAAAAAAAACACAAAACAGAGGTCGCAGGCCTCAAATTTATCATTTGCACAGTCGAGGATTGGGAGAGCGAAAAACCACATGGGTGAAATAACGCAGAGGCGATTTGTGTTTTAGCTTTTGGAGGTCGAGCTCGAAGTCGAGTTGGAGGTGGATTGGCTCCAATGGCAGGTAAATTGTCTTATCCATTTCAGTTAGTCTTCAATTCTTTATTGTTTTCCATAATTTCATAGTTTTTATAATTATTTTAAACAAATTTAATAAAAAAAATTGAATGAAATCAAAGAATGATTAAGTAAAACAACTTGTATTGTTTTGTTTAAATCTTAACAGATAATAGAAATGAACAAGACAATGTGGAAAACCCACCACAACCTAACCCACAACACAATGTGGAAAACCCACCACAACCTGACCCACAACCTAACCCAAACATGAACCCAAACCCAAACCCAGAGGGGGAACAAGATCGAAACTCAAAAATTATTGCATGTTTGGCGTCATTGAGGTGCCTTAGCTCATCTAGTAGAGGGGGGGATCATTTGAGAGAGTCTTTAGCCGATGCATTGGACATAATAACAAACACAATTTCCAATGCCCATGGAGCTCTGTACAACATTAGCTCATACAGAGAATCCAGGAGGCAATACTACTCTGATGGATTGAGTTATAAAGACATCAAAGTCCCTAAAATTACAAATGACCAACTATTTTCATTATTCCGAGACCCTAGCACCGAATTGGTTCCACCCACCAGTCGAGCACACATTTCCATAGACTAGTGCGATGAACCAAATATAAAGGCCAACTGGATGGATCGTTGGTATATGGTCTTCGATGAAGACCCTCATGGGAATAGGGACATCACATTTTATTTCCTTAGGAAGTTGTATGCATAATTCATCCTAGGGAAACATGATAACTACTTCGATATCTTAGGCTTCCAGGGTGTTGGTCATGGGATGCCCCAATATAGGGAAGCGGCTAGGATGGATCCTAACCATGTGCCACGTCCTCCACACACACCAAAACCCCCTCGGTTGTATCCTCCTGCGGGTCCTGTGATTGAGGATACACAAGAGGCATTATTTACTTGGCAGATACATTGGTTCAGCATGGGACTAATGTTCAAGGCAATGTAGACCAAGGGGCTGGCATTTCTAAGGCGGGCCCATCTACAAATCACACAGGAGATGCAGAGCGTTCAGAGCGTCTTGTTACTCCACACCCTTGCACATCATGTGGAGGCATATGCTATGGCCCTGCTTCAGACTTCTGAGATGATGGATTACTTCGCTTTATAAGTAAAACTCATTAATTTCATATTATATTTTGTTTCATATCAAAATTTTCAATTGTTTCGCAATTTATTTATATTTAATTATCTAACAAATTATGTGAACAAATATGCAGCTGGTGTCCCATGGCACACCAGAGTCGCATAGTCCGATGATCAATGTTGAGAACATTGATGCGGCTGTCAATATTGCATATGGGTTTGGTTCTTCACCAATAGGGGTAAGAACTATACTTGTTAATTTGTCAACTTTATTTACATATTTATAGTATAGATTGTAACATTCAATACATCCTAATTTTGATACAACATGTTTTATGCAGGGTGATCAGGATAAGTACATTGAATCTCAGCATGATTCCCTCTCATGCAGAGGTAGATTCCCAAACACAGGTATTATTTTAAATATGCTTTTAATTATGTTTCGTTTTCTTTGGAAAAATCATTTTTTGTCCATCATGTATATGTCTTGTTTTCTTTGTATTATCTGACATTGACATATGTTACATTATGTAGGGAACCATTGAGCCATTGGTGCTTGAAGAGCACCAATGCGAGGTTGTTGCCGACCCACCTCTCCCCCCCCCCCCCCCCCCGGACAT
>LPNX010644910.1:0-20028 GCA_001517045.1 Pseudotsuga menziesii
GGGGTGTTTTTGGTGTTTTTTTTGCAAAAATCATCGTTTTTATGGGTAGAGTTCTCGTTCATAGTATATAGTTCTCGTTTCATAGTATAAGTGGTTAGGGGTATTAGTATGTCTGGCTAGGATTGTCTGGCCCGAAAGGGTTAGTAAGCCAGACAAGGCTTGTTTGGTCCATAGGGAGATCCATCTGTCTAACTAGGCTTGTTTGGATCGAAAGAGTTAGTAAGTTAAACAAAATGCCCGCATGGATCTACCAGATAACTCACCGTGATGCCGCTCTGAAGAAGATGAAGGGCAAGTTGTATCCTTAGTATTACTATACTGTTGATTGTTGATGATTGCTGAAAAGCTTGATGGTTGTTACAGTATTGCTATACTGATTGTTGATGACTGCTGAAATGCTTGATGGTTGTTACAGTATTGTTGTACTGTTGATTGTTGATGACTACTAAAAAGCTATGATTGTTACAGTATTGCTATATTGATAGTTGATGACTGCTAAGATGCTTGATGGTTGTTACAGTATTGCTATACTGATTATTGATGACTGATGAGATGCTTGATAGTTGTTGCAGTTACTGTTAGTAGTTGATGATTGTTGATTACTGAAAGGCTTGATGATTGATGCAGTATTGCTATACTGCTAAGATGTTGATGATTGATATCATGCTTGATGATCATTTGATATGATGGCGGTTGTCAATAATTATTATGCTGTTGTTATTATTGAGATGTTTATTTGCTTCTCGATCAGTGATCGATTGAGTCTGTATCAGTAATGATACAATGTTGATTATAGTTACATGTTACTTCAGTATTCTTATACTGATGATGACATCGATGTTCCGACATCTCGATGTTGATTATGTAGATAATGCTCTAGCATTAGTTATTGTTGAGTCTTTAGCACTAACAAGCTGACGATGATTGTTGATGTTGTCAATATCCTTACACAGATATTGTAGGTAATAAAATTAAAGATGATGCCTCGGTATTCTCATACTGATCTAATAGAAGATGATCCAGTAATCATAATAACGATACAGACGTTGATTCGGTATTCACATACTAATGTTTCAAGAAGAAGGTCCAGAAGTTGATTCAAGTAGAAGACAAATAAAAGATGTTCGAAAGTGTATGAAAGACAAAGACTATAAGAAAGAGATCCAGAAGATGGCTAAGTAGAAGACAAATAAAAGATGTTCGAGAATGTACGAAAGACGAAGACTACAAGAAGAAGATCCAGAAGATGATTCAATAAAAGACAAACAGAAGATGTCCAAGAACATATAGAAGATGAAGACTACAGAAGATGTTCCAGCTGAGATCGATGATGAAGATGTTAGACAAATGTTCCAAAACTTCTTATGACATATAGAGTCTCACCAAACAGTTGTACAATTGTAATAGCAGATGTTGAATACCTTCCTAGTTAAGAGGGAGTGTTAATTTATTGTAACGTCGGAAGATATTCCAAGTAGTATTGTATTCCTCCTTTGGGAGATGAGTTTGGTCTTGTCAGTGTCATTGAAAGAAGCAATGTAAATCTCCAAATGTAAGTCGGTCATTAGTACCCAAGTGTCATTATAATAAATGTTATTTGTAATGTCTAGTTGGACAAGTCGGCCCTGACAGCTAGTGAAGTCGTCCCCGCCAAGTTAGAGATCAAGTCAAAGGAAGATATAAATAGGAGGCACCCCCTTTCATTTGTACTCGCTCACTCAAGCTGTTCTTAGCGAGAGAGAGTTGTAGTGCGCTAGAAAGAAGGGAGCAGCTGTTGTCTGAGTTTTACACTGCACTGGTTGAGTTCTATATTGAGGAAGTTTTGCGGGGTTTTCTCCCTTGTGGTTTCCCCTAGGAAAATCTCTGTGTTCTTGTGTTCTTATGTTTTTGTGCATGTTATTCTTTCAATAATCTTCTAGTTTATTAAGATATCATCTAAGCAATTTTAAAGAAAAATCAACATAGATTATGGTACATCATTCATATTATTACCATTTAGTCATGTTCTTATATTTACAAGGTTATCCATGTCCATATTTATTGTTTTAATTAGATAGGTAATTGCTTGTGCACCATACTAAAACTGGTTTCTTAGGAAACCCAATTTCTTAACGGCATTCCATATTTCCACTTCATTAAAAAAATTTAGAAAAGTAATATTCCTTCATATGTAATTAACAACATTTCAGCCCTAAGGGTTAGCTTAATTGTTAAGACATGTGCACAAGGTTTCGTTCAGAAGATGTCACTAGTTTGAGTCGGAGTTATGTCAGGAGTTTGAGCCTTGAGTCCTACGGAGTTATGTCACGAGTTTAAGCCTTGTGTCCTATAGAGTTAGGCCTTTTGCTAAAAGACCGGTGATTTACCATCCTTACCATTCATAAAACATTAGAAAATATTAATGGGTTTCTCAAGAGAATTTATTGAAAAGAACAACATTTAAATCTCATAATATAACCATGGTTGGATGTTGAAGTTTATAAAACTTGAGTGAATTTACATGTGGTATGTTGTTAAAATGTTTGGATGTAGAAATTTACATAACTTAGTGAATTTACAAGTGAGTATGTTATTAAAATATTATTTTAGTTGAAGAATGTTCCAATGCGTAACTACATTAAGATAGACATTTAATAAGATGACGTGGCCTTCTACCACCATTTGGGATGTCTTAATCTGATCTCTTTTTCTTGGTTGTTCAATTATTTCCCTGTATAAGTGGTGCTGATGGGTCTGGGAGTGTACGTGTCCCATTTCATTTAAAAAAAAACTCAAATTTAATATTAAACAATTGAAAATTTAATCAGATTTGAGGAGCCAACCATGGGCCTTGAGTATTAAAAAAATTACATACTCTCAGTGACCGGGAAATCAAACCAGGCACAATGATGGGCTGACTGTGTCCCACAATGGGATAATCATGGTCCTATGTGGCATGGGATGACGTGGGAAAATCCAATTCTCTGGACCCGGTCATGTCCGACACGTGTAGAAAGATGACCTGTCCTTTACATTTGCTTTCTAGTACTAAAATCGCACGGTTATTTATTTGATTGATTACCTGTGTGATGGAAACCCTGGCCAAGCGTTTAGCGGATTTTTTTTTTTTCAATTGGAAATATGTCAACATTTGTTATTGGCAAGAATTAAGATATAGCCAAAATTACATGTCTACTCAAACCATTATGTCACTTGTAAGAATTAAACATAAATGGAAAAATGTAACTATCATTCTTCCCAACCACCTATGTTAAATTAAATTGACACATATAGACTATCATTCCTTCCAACTAACTAAGTTATATTAAATTGACACATATCGTTACTATAATGTGTTACCTTTTTGGACACATTTTGTTACTATAAAATTAACAAAAATTAAATTGATTATTGAAAATGATCTTTATTATTCAACCATTTTTTATAAATGAATTGTTATTATAGTGGGCCTAATGGTTAAGAGCATGTGTTTCCTCTTAGGAGGTCACGGGTTCAAATCCAGAGGGGGGTAATGTATGTACACCTCTGTAGACTTTAGCAGTTAAATCGCTACGCAGAGGGGGGTCCCTTGTCCCACAAACAAGGGGTCTCATACACCAATTTGATGTCTCGCTTGGCGGTGACCTTAAAAATAGATTATTATTATTATTATAATTTTTAATTATATTAATAAATGTTTATAAACATAATAATTATTTTATTTCATATATTAAATGTAAGTAATAAAATATTCCACATACATTATGTTGTATACTTCTTTACCATTTACAAGTTTTAACGTACCACAACACTCTCCTACTAATATTTATATAACTTTACAGTTTTATCTCATTCTTTCTATTTTTTTGTTTAGAGATTGATATTTAATATCGAGGCTCTTATCAGCACAAGTTTATTTTTTGGTATATATTTACTAAACTATTATTTAAATCATACAAAATCTATGATCATACTAGAGGTTGCATATTATCTTAGCTAGCTAGTTTGCAATATTTGAAAACTAGCAACGTTCTTTTGGTTTCTTGCTTATTTCATATTTTTTTAAAGTTTGAAAACATTAATTATTATAAGATGTTATATCTATAACTTTATGTGACTCATTAATACAAAAATAATAAAAATGTAAAGAAAACTATAGTTACAAATTTATGAAATATATGCTCAATTAAATACTAAGAAAAGCTATATTTACATAACCATTTCCAAAAGCATGTAGAAGATCCTTTCTTGATGATCTTTTGTCTCCAAATTTGTTCCAAGTCTTCTTGCAAAATATATATGAGTTTACCAGTCGATCACCCTACCAACTCTCAATGGATACTCTTCTTCCCTAAGGACCTCGAGCTGCAACGGGATGTATAAAGAGTATAAAACTAGCATATAGATTGTGTAACTCTTCCATAGCATGTAAATTCCCCACTTCCAAAGTACCACACCAATATTAAGAGAAAACTCAACACCGACTCACCAAGAGAAAATTCAATATTAGGGCAACCATCCCACATTATGGTGCAAAGGGATCCCCCTTAAGCCGAATCCTCCGTCATTTTATAGCCTTTAAGGTTCATGCCACTTGTCATTCTCATGCAAAATGACAATTATCCATTTACTAATTACATATTATTCATCCACCCATGTGTCACTCACATACATAAATAATTCTTTTCATAAAATGCAAATAAAGATGATTCATCACCTTCCAACTTCTTTTCCTACTTTTAATCTTAGATGTTCCCTAGATGCCTTTTATCTTTCATCATTGGGTGGGTGCGCATGAATTGCTAATTTTTTTTTGATAAACATCATTTTTGCTTCTATTTCACTCACACCCTTTCTAAATGTGTTTCCATTTTTAATTATAAATGTAACTTTTATTCCCCTTTTCACAAAAATACGCATAAGCCTATATGATTGATCAAATCAGTCATGTAAGTCATTTTCTTTTTCATGCTAAAATTGTGTGTGTGTGTGGGTGCGCGCGCGTGCGTGTGCCAAAGGGTCTTTCTCCCAAAATATGCACATATGCAACGTTGATACCAAGGATGCCATGCTAATACATGCCCTTCAAGTATCTATTATTTTTTTTCTTAATGGTGGGGGATGATGTCTTGGTTGGGACTTAAAACTAACCCAACTCATTTTACCACTGGTCAGAGATTAATGGTCACTAAGGAAAAAGGATCGAAACCTTATTGCGCACCCCTCTATAAATCCTTATGAGTGACTGAATCCCCGACCTACCCTCATTGCAATGTCTAACATATGGCCAAAAACATAGAATATGTTTTTTCAACCCATTGCACAAGAGGAGTGTTAGTAGGCAGGAATAGGCAACCTAGAGCTCCTCCTCCTTAATGGTACTCATATCATAATTCTTCATACAACCATTTAGCCATGTGTACCCTTATTTGGCAATGTTTCCCGGTCTTTGTACACCTCTTGAGGGAAAAAAATCAAATAGTTATATCCAATAATCATATATAAATCATAAACAATAATATGCACATAGAAATCATCAATACCTTGACCTCATCATGGGTCTACACATTTCTTAGCTCAATCCTAAGTCCATATGCACCTATGGTCCTTTTTGTTACACTTAACAAAACATCAATATATGGAATCCATTTTATATCTTAATGAGTCTCATTTCCTTGTGAACTTCAAGTGGGTCATATAAATTAGCATATATCATAATCATATACAACATATCAATGTTATCCCAAGAGTTATCAAACATAAATCATGAAGAGGTGGCACTATACTATATCAAGATATCCATGGTATCTTAAACATAAAAATCAGTACTAATCATAACCTCATAACATTAGTTGTATTAAAAAAAACAATGAGCATAACATGATACATTCACATATAGTCTTCTCTCTTATCTATTTTGAATGATTATGTGTGAGTAGCCATAGATTGGGCATTGCGCCCTTACTAGTATGTGTGGATCGATTGGTAATCATTGTCTATAAAACCCATGTTTATCAAATAGTTCCATGTATAAATCCACTATGTGTTTTGGGTGATGGATGGATCGATGGATGCAGTGTTCTGGGTAATGGATGAAGCTTTCGAGATCTGATCTCAATATCAAAGCTTCTAAAAACCAATATGGTTACAATGTCTTTTTGTCTTATGTTGGTTTTGTAAAACTAGGTTCATTTGCTAGGACATCCAAAAGAATTTGTTTCTGCCTTTCGTTTTATTTAGTGATTTGACCTCTTGTCAATCAATATGTCCCTACCACTTTCTTTTTTAACTACTCTATGTTCAAAGATCTTACATGTCCTCTATATGTTGTATGTCCACATGGAACCGACTTTCATGGACCATTACTCTGCAAACCCTCATGAGGCCGCTCCTCTAGATCCGAACCCGGACCCACTTCAAATGATTACTACCCTACCCCACAACTCTTTTTCTGCTTTAAATGTTTCCACTTGTTGCCAGGATACCTACCCCACCTACTCATTTGGATAAACCCTAGATAAACCTGATAGAGTTCCACAACTTGGATAATTAAGTCTAAAACTGAAAAAGAAAAGCTCACAGATTCGTCTTGCCCCTGGTGAGGATGTGTAGATGGGAGACCCGCCATTGATGCTTAATAAGGCTCTAGCAGGTATATTATCTAGTAGGCGGATGAGTATGGTCACTTTTAAAAGATGGATACATTAGGAATGGTCAACACTCCTAAGATATGAACCGAAAGGTTATGCTCTCTCCAGGGGGTGGCTTGGAGTCGTTATGGAATCCATTGAGGACTCTAATACTTTTCTCTACGGTTCATGGTTTTGGGATACCACCCCTTTGAAACTGCTCAGTTGGACGCCGTTCTTTGATGTTAAGAAAACTAGGCTTTATACAAAAAGGATATGGGTTAAACTTCCTGGTCTCCCCCGTGACATCTGGTTGCTCAAAATTTTCACATGAATTGGCTCACAACTGGGTATTTTCATCTCAGTGGATTTGAGCTTTATTGATTGTGGTCACATGACAACTGCTCGCATTCTCATAGACATTGACCTAAGAGAGGGCCTCTCTGCGGATATACAAAATCTGATTGGGCGACATTCCTTCTCTCAACGTCTGGACTATACCAGACTACCATTCAAATGTAACTGATGTCACTCAATTGATCACCTTGTTAAAGAATACCCCTGACCTTTTAGGTCTCATATATTTCAGAAAGGGCATTGTGGAGACTCTATGTTGGGTAGTCTTTGGGTACCAAAGAAATCTCGCCATGATTCACCTGCCATATGTGTTCCACATTATGTAGTGGATGAGGCTACATCTCTCCTCGATGTTTGAATTTTCAGTCTTCTACAAGTTTTTTAGTGTCGACAGGTGTTTTTTATCCACTATTCTCAAGTAAGCTCTCCACCAAACCCTACCCATCCTATAGTTTATTTTACCCATTTTACTTCCATAGAAACACTCCTAATAAGTTTTCTGACAGACTCTTGGTGGCTAACCCTATTTTTCCTATTGAAAAACTGGGGGATAATGGGGGATCCATAATACATCCTAATAGTCTAGTGTCATTAACTTTCATGCTTTCTTATTAAAACACCAAGTCTTTTTCGTATTAGGATTTTTCAAATTTCAGGGTTTTTCTTAGCCAAACCCTTCATTTAACCTACCCAACCTCTACCCTATAGCTTCCCCTTTTCCACACTCCATTGCTCATATACCTCATATTTTCATTATGAAATTCCTTCCAGTTTTAGTAGAACATCAACTGACCCATGTAACCCATCACTAAAAGGATCCCCTGTTTCTAGACTATAAGGACGCTCGATCGTCCCTGGAAGACACTCCTTTATCTCATATTTCTCCCAGGGCTCATGGATATGACGTGCAACCAAGGAACTGTAAAAGATCAATTAGTCTGAGAACAAAAAAAATGGCATCAGACCTAACCCATATCTCTACAAGAGTCCAAGGGGAAGGAGATCTCTCCTATCATATACCAGGGATCAAGCCATCAGAGAAGTCAGATCGAGAAAACAACTCACAATTGAAAGGACTATTAAAGCAAATCATCCTTGTTCAATGGTTACCTAATGATTATTATGTCCTTCAATGCATGGGGCTTGGGGCTTACCTCTAAAAATCTCATTATAAAGAGACTTATAGTAACTCAAAAATGCTCTATAGGTTTTATTTAGGAAACCTTAGCATGTGGTGAAGTTATTATTATGGATCTCAATAAATTACTGCTAGGTTGGTATTTTGTTAACATTGATGTTGTTGGAAGGTCGGGTGGTCTTATGATTGGATGGAAAGCTAGTGAGTTGTTATGCACAAAATTTTGGTCTATTCCTTTTGGTATTGCATAAACCTTTTCTCCAAGGAAACAAGCCTTTCCTACGTATTCCTTAATGTCTATGGACCATAGCTTCACGAGGTCACTATTTCGAAGAATATTTTTGCTTCAAACATCATTCAAGCAGATAGACTTAACTTTTTTCTAGGAGAAGGTGAAATTTTGGGTCAAATGGATCGGGACGACCAATTGACGGACCATTTCATTCAAAGACCGAGGGTCATAGGTCTATATGATATTATTCCAAATTCTATAAGACCTACTTGGTGAAATATGAGGACATGTGCGCGTGGTATTACCAAGCACATTGACATATTTCTCATCAATGATGCTCTTCTCTAGTTGGGTGTTCTTATCAAACAATGGATTGGAGAAGGTGGTAATTATGATCATTTTCCGATTTTTATGGATTTTTAAACTACAGCCAAGAAACCTCCCAGCGCCTTCAAATTTAATGCATGTTGGTTGGATATTGAGGATTACAAGTCTTCCATTAAAACTATCTGGCTTTCCTACAAACCCGATCTTCACGGATATGCAGGGATCCATTTTTTACAGAATCTAAACCGTATTAAGGACTTTTCTATCTCATGGGATGCAAACATAAAATATTTCCTGGAACGGTAACTAAGATCCATTGAAGACCAACTTGAATATTTCCACGATAAGCATAAAGAGGGTTTTAATCTGGATTCACAAAAGAGGAGGATAATTGAGCTAGAGATTCAGTGCACAAAAATCCTTGATGAGAACGAAACCACATGGAGATAAAAAAAAAAGTCGTGCCATATGGATTGAAAAGGGTGATGATAATACAAAATATTTTTCAGAATTATGCAAAATATAAACAAAAATATTAATACCATTTGGAAGATGGAATCTAAGGATGGTAGAGAAGCTTTGGGTTTTTCAGAATTTGGCCAACGATGGGGTGCGTCGATTCAAGAATCAATATCATGCTAATGATAAGGCTTCAACTAAAACACCCTCAACCTTCGCCAACTTTATCCAAACATGATTAACATGGAACAGAACAATAGCCTCGTGGAATAGATAGACATGGAAGAACCCGTATCAGCGATCAATGAAATGTAAAAAAACAAATTATGAGTCCAGACGGATGGTCGATTGAATTTTTCATTGGTTTTATGGATATTTTCGGAAATGACCTACTTATTGTCATGGAGGAGTCCCGAAAATAAGATAAAGTTATAGCGTATTTTAAGTCTACATTCATTGCTCTTATTCCTAAGTTGGATCATGCTACCAAATGGGACCAATACAAACCTATATCGCTCTGTAATTATGTGTATAATACTATAGCCAAAATAATTGTGAATCGCATAAAACCTATTATGGCAATGAAAATATCCCCATAATAGTTTTCCTTTCTAAAAGGTAGACAATTCCATGATGGTATTGGATCTGCACAAGAAGTGCTACATTCGACGAAGATTAAACAACTTCATGCATCCATTTTGAAAGTGGATTTAATTAAGGCATATTGCGTAAATTCGTTATTCCTCCGCATGATCCTTCACCGGGTTGGTTTCTCAAGACCTTTTATAAATTGGGTCTCATCATGTTTTCAAATAGTTTTTTTTTATGTATAGATAAATGTATCATCCTCAGCTTTCTTCAGACCTGAGTGTGGGCTCAGAAAGGGGTGCCCCTTTGCGCCTTTATTATTTATATTAGTTATGGAAGGCCTAAGTAGAGCTTTATCATGTGCTCGTTCAAATGGAAAAATTCACGACATCAAAGTTTCAGAGCAACTTTTCATCATGCACCTTCTATTTGTTGATGACATTCTCATATTCTCCGATGGATCTAGGAATGACCTTCTTCACACCAGAGCCATATTGGATCAGTTTATTAAAGTCTCGGGTATGCTACTAAATGTTGGGAAATCATCCTTTTTGGATATCAATCTTTCCATGGAAGGTACACATTTCATTTCAAATACTTTCCATTTCCCTAAAGTGGACCTACAGGATGGCCATCGATACTAGTATCGTTTATTTTAAAACCGAATGACTATCATCGATGGGATTCATCCTGACTCATTGGTAAAGTGGAGAATTGTTTCCTGCTTTGGTGTAATAAATGGTTATAATGAAGTGGGCAGTATATTCTTATGAAAACTATTCTGGAGGCTCTACCTGTGTATTGGACTTCCCTAGATTTTGTACCTACAGGGACCATATAACATATCAGAAAGATCAACTACAACTTCTTATGGAAAAGTAAAGTTGAGGACAAATAATATGTATGGACTGTCTTGTATAGGCTTGCCATCCCAAAACAAATGGGAGGGTGGGACTTCAAAAACCTTCATATTTTTGCAAAAGATTTGGTTGGCAAGGGTATATGGCATGCAATCAATAGAAAAGGATTATGGGAAAATATTGTATATCATAAATACCTAAAGCCACTCAATATGGTGGAAGGGATTCAGTCACGAGATAAGAGATCATACTCATCTTTCTAGAGATCTCACATTAAAGCTTTTCATCTTATTGGTGATTATTTACAATGGAAAATCGGTAATGGTAGACAGCTCCGCATTGGGCATGATTCTTGGGTTAGATGCTCAGACTATTATATTCTTCTTGAACACCTCTGTCAATATCTACATTCCAAGAACATTATCTACCTGTATCAAATTTGGGTTGGACATGATTCTTCTACTCAAAGTTCTATATGGATGTCTAGTCATGATTTGTCTTTGGGTCAGGATGATGGTCTCATTTGGAACAAATATATTACATCTTTAAAGGAATCATTCATTCATTTTAACGATGAAAATGATAAGATCATTTGGTGTAAGAATTATAAATTTGGTATCTATCATCCAACATTGGGATAGCTACATCTTTGATCCTTAGAAAATAACTTTCATGTCCCACCGTGGTGGAATTATATTTTATGGCACATGAAATGCCCGCTTAAGATGAGGTTATTCCTCTGGATTGCTTTTCACTGATCTATATCCACCTGGGACGTCATGATCCATTGTTTATGGATAGGTCTCAGTTGGTGTGTATTATATAAATAACACGAGGAATCTATTGAGCATATGGTTATCCATTGTTCATATCTAACTTCCAAATGGAGGTATATTTCTAGGACTCGTGAGATGTTTTTTTAGTGGCACGATCAAGATTTGTTGGATGCATTTTATAACTGGTTGCACAATGATTCCTATGTCAATCATCAAGCTCTTCGTATCATAGTGATTTGGTTAGTTTGGTATGCTAGAAGTGTTGCTATTTTTCAGAACAAATATGTACATCCAGATGTATATGGTACTAAGAGCACCAGGTATACACAACTTACTTCCACAAGATGCTAATTTTAACAAGTAGAGAATTATTAGAAACCCTGTTATTGATAAGGAGATTAGATGGGATTTTTTCGATGGAGCATCACAGGAGTTCTACACAAAAGGAGGAGCTGGGGGTATCATATTTATCAATGAAACAAAGTTCTACATATTTTATGCAGGACTTGGTCGTGACATAAACAATTGTGCATAATTAATTACTCTCAAGTATACCCTCCTACTTGCACATAGTATCGTCGTTCGATATATACAAATCATTGGAGACTCGTTCTTGGTTATTAACTGGATGAACAAAAAAACGAAACACACTAATATCCAACTAGATGCTATAATTTAGGACCTTGATAGAATATATGCTCTCTTCAATTGCATTAGTTATCAACATATCTACAGGGAGAAGAATATGGAAGTTGACCAACCATCAAAATTGGATTACAATAGTTGGAAAATTGTTAGCTGAGAGGTGATTCCAAAGAACAAAACATTATAGCATATGACCCGAGACCCATTCCATTCTAAAGAGTATAAGGGGTGACAAGACTCGCCCCAACAAGAACTATATACACACAATATATTTTCCTGGTTATTATAGAGAACCATGATATTTTGTTCTTTTGATGAATTGACAAAAATAGGTGGTATGATGATCACATTTGTTTCTGATTAGTTTGTATATGCTAGAAAAGTATGACAATAGTCTATGGATTGATATGGCTAGACACAACCTCTATGTAATGTGTTTTGTTATAAATATAGTGAAATACACCTTTTTTCCCGAGGAAATAAATCCACTACCAATGCATCACATATCGTCACTTGATATCATTTTCTGCCTCAATCCGAAGTCTGCATAGCATTGACACAACTTGGCACCAATTACACCTATGCTTTCACTATCACACTAGGCATATCGTTAAAGCATCTAACATACAATGCATAAAATACATTTACATCTATAATTTCCACACATTTTATCATCAATTGCATTGCATCATAAACATATATTTATAATAGTTAATCTTTATTCATAAACTAATAAACAAAGTGTTACATCCATACATAAATGTACTTGGTTTAAATTTTAATGTCAAAGCCTATAACACCAAACTGGGTCATTCATGATCGAATGCCCTCAAACAATAGCATAGTTCTACTTGCAAAAAGCCTAAAATGAAACGAGGCACTACAATTACTTTGCATCATTTGATCGTTTCCCTCTATATCTACATCACACCTCATATGATGTGGTGGGATCATTGACATAAGTTATATACTCAAGTGTTTCTAAGATAGTTTTTGGTGTTACTTAATTATGTTTCGCATCGACTCTTTCTATTAGGGGAACTTTCTATTCCTTTTCTTTTTTTATTATAAAAAATAACCTTTTCTTTTGGGTATGAAATTGCTTCATACCCATGCTTAAATAAACCCTATAACAAAAACAACATGTTCATAATTCAATCCCTATATCTAACTACAATCCTCATACTCCAATATAATTTTCTCTAAAGTTGTTTGACTGAAATCAACATAATTGTACACTTAAATAAAAATTGTGAATATAATCTCATTTACCTTTGAAACCATGTTAATAAACTTACAAAAGACATTGCTCAGATTTGATTTTCTTATCTAAATCAATGCATCTAATAATGAGTTCAAATATTAATATTAAGTTCTAAAATGAACTAACTTAATCTTAATTAGAAAATGTATCCATACATTTATTTTAAAATTACAATAATTTAAATGAAATTTGTTTAATTAAAAATAATTTTTTTTTTAATATTTAAATTTAAATCTTATATTTAAATTATTTGATTTTCATTATTAATTATGGACGAACTTTACAACCAAACCCAACCTTGTAAGGTTAAACCAACTTAGATCCATCTTATCCGGATGTGTGTGTTAGCTTGTCCCATCGACACCGCATAACGCCTCAATCTGGGAGTTGGTTGTGTGGCACCATGCATATCAGGGACATTAACTCCCTTTCTCGGCCAACACTTCGTCGAGGGTGGGTGAGGATGTCCCTTCTAGAGTGGGATGAGAGTCGAAATTATTCCATCACCATTAATTTTGGTTTTGATGGTGGTTGATTTCGATCGTGTGGGCATTGGGACTATATAACATAATTTGTTAAGGTGCCAATAGATGGATTCAGGAGGGAGCATTCAGTGGCTCGTTGTCATGATTGGTGGTATTTGTCTATGGTTTTTCTCCTCGGCTCCGCTCAGCTGGTTCTCCCTGCAACACATAGGTTTTAGTTTGCTTCAAGTCTTGCAGCAGTACTGCTCCCCTAGGCTGCATAATCATGCTCTGGTTTATACCATGACGAGGCAAAGAGGAACCCCGAGGAGAGGCAGCAGTGGCCCAGGGAAAACTTAGCGTGGCTTAAGCTTGATGGTCGAGGAAGGCTATGAGGTCAAAATGTCTAAGCTTGCACGGGTCTTAGTCGATGACCAGGAGGCTCGTCTGGTTAACAAACATCTTACCACTGGTAGGGGTGGCAGGAAGATCAACCACTACTGGCTCATAAAAAATGTGATGGACTCTGATGGAGGATATGTTGTGCAATTGTAGCTCGACCTGCAACACGATGCTCTCAGCCAAAGCCAAGCTAACAGACCCGGATAACCAACTCAATGGCCTGGATGCCACCTTTGTTTGGAAGCGCCTAGCTTGCGGGCAGAGACGAGCTAGCAATACGAAGGTGGGATGCGACAACACAATGGGTGGAAAGTCAATGGAAAAGCGCTCTACTACCAACAACGTTCCTTTTCCCATCCTCGCTACCATTGAACCTCTGTTTAAGCGAGTTCGCGACAACGAGGAACCAAGCGATAAGTCTTCTCCCCTTCCTGTAAAAAAGCTTGCTACCAACTCTAATGATGGGGGATGGGGCTGCCCCATCCTAGAGGATGCCCCCCCTCCATATATTGTGGTTATGTCTCCTTTGAAGGTTCGGCCTCTCTCGGGCTCGGATTGTCATTTTAAGTCTTTTGTTATAGTATGTTTTTTAGTTTTATGTTAAATACTGTGATAAACTGTAGAACTATGGGGTGCGGGACTACTTTTTGGTCTCGTATGCTTGTAGACCTTTTTTGTTATGATCATACCAATCGGGTATGTAATTTTGACTGGTTAGGTTGGTGGTTTCACTATCTATGACCACCCCATAATCATCATGCACATGCAATAAAAAACATAGATCCATCTTAAATCTTGATCTATTAAACACCATGAGGATCCAATTTTTTGAGATGTAATTTTTACACATCAAAAAATTAGATCTCTCTGATATTTATTATATCGAAATTTAAAATAGATCTATATTAATTTTAATTTTTTATTTTTTAAATCCACATAAATATTTTCAATTACTATTAGTTTCCACATACTTATTTTTAAAAACATTATTATGTACCACATCTCCTTTCAGCAATTCACTACTTTCAATGCAATAAGTTTCTTTCAATACCCAAATATTTAAATACCAACTTAAATAAGATGATGTGGAATTCAATCACCTTTTGTGATGGGATGTCATAATCTTAATATACATCTTCTTAATCTCTTTTTAATTTGTCTTTTTTCCAATATTAATTATTTATTTATTAAGAATTTATTTTACATGTATCGTAGTATATGAATTAGTGTTCAAGAGAATAACTTCCTTCCTAAATAAATAAATGTGTGGTGGTGGTGGTTCTTGGAGTGTAAGTGTCCGGTTTCATTAAAAAAACATTTAATCTTATATAAAACAATTATAGAAAGTTTAATCAAACTTGAAGAGCCAACCAGTGAAAGGTTAATCAAATTTGTAGAAAAAAATAATTGGGTGTTTTCCGTTACCGGGAAGTGCCGACTCAATGCCCATATTCAACGCCGACGGTGAGAGTGAGTCCCACGAGGCACAATGATTGCCTGCCCACGTCAGATTGAATCCCACGAGGGACAGGCGGAGGCGGTGACGAAAAGTATCAATGGCGGCCGGAAACTGAAACCCATGACCAGAATGCGTCCCGCAATAAAATAATCCAATGTGTCATTAAATTACGTGGCAAAATCCAATCCTCTTGTGTCGTTTTCGATTGCTTAGAAATGTATGTAAAACACGTGTCAAGAAGATTCTCTCTCTTGTACTTTTTCCTTTTTAACTGCTTTGGATTTGGGTGTTCCTCGGATAGGAGGATTTGGTTTTTGGAATAAATTAGCCCCATTTTTATATACACTGCCTAAGAGTCTCCCTGCTAGGGGTTTTGATCAGCTTTTACTAAAAATCGAGGGAGTAACCTATTTACTCGACCATTTGCACCGATCGGACGATCGGCAATGTCGGATGTGACCGCTCACATCCGATGTTGTCGGTCGTCCGATCGGTGCAAATGGTCGGGTAAGTAGGTTACTCCAAAATCGAGTGTATATAGTTATATAAACATTGAGTAAGTTACATATGTATTTGGTTTACTTTGCATATATATATATATAATTTGAAATGAAAGAATACATTTTATACTATTTTGTAATAAAATGCAATTTAAAGAGAAATTGAACAATTGGTTTTCACCAATTAAGAAAATAAGTTTTTTTACATTTCAAGAACTGTACACAAATATCGTTGTCATATTAAACGTTAATATGACCTGTGTGAAACGTCATTGTGAAATTCAGAAGGACAACATTATGTGAAATTATTGAATTAACATAAATTCTATGGTAAGGAGAGGAAGTGCAACATTTTTAAAAGGCCAAAATTGAGAAGCAAATGCGGTATCTATCGTCAGTTTCAAGATGGAAGTGGTCGCCCTGCGATCTTTCATTGTGAGAGGCATTGCCTCAATGACATAAAACATTTTTCTTTTTAGAGAGATGCCACTAACATTACAAAAATCCAAACCAAGTGCCATAAGGTTTGAAGTGAGCACAAATGGAAGAAATGAGAAGAGGAAGTCATGGTGAGTGCAATGGCTCCCTCACTTGGGATTAATGAGACAAGACTTGTTGTGCATTGGAGTGGGTGAAGATGCCAAATGGAACACATGCCCAATTTATAACCAAACAACATTTTAACTTCAAACATTTACAATCTAAATGGAATCAAACCTAACCAAATTGAACTTTCTAAGGGAGCCATCTTCGTTTTGTGGGGTCCCTATTTTACACTATAATTCCCTTGTCTAACTTGATTGCGTCATTGGCAAGTTGATTTGCAATTGAATTGTTGAGATGTCTGAGGTGCATAAGTTTCACGTCGTCAAGGCTTTGAAGGTTCCAATTAATACACTCATAATTCTTACCTTGTATATCCCCTTTTTATGGTTTTTCCCCTTCATATGCTTTATGACAAGAAACAAATTTCTAAAAATTATAATATGTTGTAGTTGAAGACTCTTCACAATAACGAGTTTTACTTTTTTTCACTAAAAAAAAGACAATATTATATTAAAATATTTGTGAGTTAGTACAATGCATGGACAGAAAATGACCGAGTGAGACCCATACATAAAACTGATATAGTTCACGATTATACCAACAGCATGTCGAAGGCGTCAGTCTAAACAGAGAATCAAAATGGATAGGGCGAGACCGTTCAACAGAAACATACTCAGTATCAGCCCAAATACACAAAGTAAAAAAGGATAGAGCAAGGCGGTCTGACAGAGAAACAGTCAGGAAAATAGTGCCGACACCCAACCAAATATGGGGAGCGAGACTCACAATAATGAGTTTTACTTGTTGCTACACTTATACTCATGCAAATGTCATTTCTTCCTTTCCATCAAGATTCAAAAAAACCTACACTCACCACCCCTTATCATTACTTATATAACATTCTAAAAACATAAATTCTAATTATAGAAAAAATTAAAATCATATTTACGTAACATCTCAAAGCGGGAAAATGAAACATAACCCTCGCATGTGGGTTATGTGCAACTTAACATAAGGGCACCTTGGTACATGATATTTAGGGTTAGCATTAGGTTAAAGGATTTGCAAGGTATCAATGGTCAATGGTTGAACATTATTTCATTCAGTCAAAGTAAACTTAGGCATGTTATATTCTCGGTTGAGAGTATGAAGGTTATTATATCGTTGTTTTGAAATGAAGGGTACCCTAGTAGAGAAGAACTATAACGTTGAGAGGAGGCATATAGTTCTTTTCATTTACACTATGATGACTCGAAGGTAGGGTAAAGGTTCATAACAAAGCTCTGTCGAACGCATGTGCACCAATGTTCTTCAATTTGAACGCCGATGGAATGCTAGTTGGGAGATGTGAGGGACACTATTCCACTTACCATACCTAGAAATCCCAAACCATATCTCTAATTCTTAAGGAAGAGAAATATTACAGCTACCACTATTCCCTTAGCCACTAGAATCTGTTTTGTTCCGTGCAATGCAAGGTAACCATGAGGCCATGCTTCATATACATGGTTAATGCCAACGTGGGAACAATAGGATGCCCAAGAAACGACTATGACACTGAACCAAAAGATGAAAGAAGCTGCAACCCATTTCATCTAGATATATGCAAAATATTTATCGAGACAAGTCCTGGGTCCGCCATTGAAAGCAATGTACTTGTAAGCAGACTCAATCATGAATATCCCTTCTCTGGACAGTCATCTCTCAGGCATAAACTCGCTGACGTCCTTGCCCTAGATGCTTATCTTCGTTCGTCCCATGGCGATATCATGTACAATACCTTGGTGCCCTTCTTCAAGCCAGTTTTTTGTGATCCACTGGCACATAAGGATAAATCCTTGGAGCCTCTGACAATGCAGACTACATATAATGTATCTGCCTCTGATCTTCCACCGTGAAGGTAATTTCAAATAATTTGATGTTCTCTTTCTTTCTCAAGTTCCATATAAAGGTTTTGATTTCCTTTATGATTTTATGCTCGACGTGGGGAAGGCCATATCGGAAGCCTGAGAACCGGGAGACCGCCATAAAATAAGTATCATGACTTGCGAGAATGAAATTAATGCAGATGTCACGTAAAAAACGATGAGAATATAGATTCCCATAGAAATTCATATCAAGTATAATGAATTAAAACTATAAAGGTTATATAAATTCATGGCTGGTATAACCCTCTTCAAATTTATTATAAAGAATTAGCACACCACTTAAAGCTTTTGTAAGAGGCTACAAAATTTAAATACTCATTGGACATGTCCCCACACAGAAGATATCCACAACTGAGATGATCCATCCTTTTGATGACCTTCTTTTCATTCACCGATTAGACACCAGGTGAGGCCATGTGATTGGCATGTGACCAAGGTAATAAGAATAGACTCCGTGAGGAAATGATGTCCTGCAATGTTTACGTTGCATCCTTAAACTGCCCTGCAACTGAGTAATATAGTGATAGCAGACTTAAATGGCATTATAATTTGACATTCTGTTCACATTGAAATTTCAAACATATGGTTTCCAATTTGATTCTACGTTATACGGGTAAGAGATCCATATATCTTAGGAATGATATGAAATAGAGCACATGAAGCAATGGCCATGGGTATAAACAATCAATCCAATCTTTTCAAAAAAAGGAGCGAGATAGAATCAAAATGTATGACAATATTGTATTTCATGCGACTAATCGAATGAATAAAGAAAATTGCCTGGTATTGCATGAAACTTGCTTACATGACCAGGCATGACCAGGCATCTATAGAGATAGATCTATTGTGACAGCTAAACCGTCCGAAAGTGACAGATGTTCTCCCAAATAAATCCAAATATAAAATATTTTTTATTACACCGAAGTTTGAAACCCATAATTAAAAAGTGATCTTTCAGAGCTCTGCGCTACATTAATTGTTCAATCCCATATGATTTTCTCCCAAATGAGTTGTTGGAAAAATGATCAAAAGGCAGTCCCTTCACCTCGCAGGATTTAGGACGAGCTGGTAACTCGATGAGTCCAGGTTTTGAATCTCCTTGTATCTTTCTTTTTCCCTTTAACATTTTGTTTGTAGTTTGCATGAATTTACAGTTGGGAGGTCTCTAATGCCTGGCTAATTTTAGTGAGCAAATTAGATTGGTATTTTTGCATCTGGTTGTGCAAAATCGAGTCTTAGGGTTCCTCTAATCTATCGCTCATAAAATATGTTCAAGTTTAAGGCTTGTTTAATATTTTCACTAAAATTGTGGTACAAGCTAGGAGTTGGTTGTGTTGTTTTTTCCATGATTTTAAGTAGCACAGTTCGTGAACACAAGGGTTGTGAGAAAGAAATATGTGATATTGCTGCACAGGGTTTAAACAATGATATAATGTTTTATCCATTTTCCTCTCTTATGTTGATATATATATATA
>LPNX010644910.1:20650-40058 GCA_001517045.1 Pseudotsuga menziesii
TATGTATATACATATGTATATGTATATATATGTATATGTATATGTATATGTATATGTATATATATATATATGTATATGTATATATATATATATGTATATATGTATATATGTATATGTATATGTATATATGTATATATGTATATGTATATATGTATATGTATATGTATATGTATATATGTATATGTATATATGTATATGTAAAAATTCAAAATCCTATAGGTAACCAATGGAAGTGGGAAATGTCACCATGTGGAGCATGGATGTCAGGGTATCTAAGGAGGGGATGTGCGACATCAGTGTTGTAGGGCTAAAAAGCAATGTAGATATGGTAAAAATGATTTTTTCATGCGGTAATNCAAAAAAACAACATCTGTAGAGTTCTTGCTGATCATAGAAAAAGCAGAGAAAACTAGGCCAGAGAGTAGACCTTAAAATGTCGCACAGAGTTCTTACATTACGGTTAAGTATAGAAGTAATATATACTCGAATGTACTGTTGGTTAAGTAATATGCAAAAAAACATAATCTTTTTATCAAAAACATTAAGGTTTGCCTGGATGCCCCATGGGCTGAGTGATAGATTCCTCCTCCATGTGCTGAGCTGCCCCTGGGAGGTTTTCATGAGCTTGGCTTCCTTGATTCATTTGCACCAGACGCTGAAGATCCTCCTGAATGCAGTCTAATTTCCCCATAATTTCCTTCAAATTCATTTCATTATGATCTATCCTAGCATCATGATTGATAATCTGATAAGATGTATATCCAACCACATCAACAATATTTTTTACCTCTTTGGCTGTCTCCCTGCTGTCCATGATTCCTATAGCCACCATTTCATATAAGCGCTGAAGGTTTTCCTTCAAGTCCGCGAGGCTTGTGTTTTCCCTTGCACGGTCCATTCCCTGATCTTGACCGGAACTGAAACTAGCAAGATTTAAACTTGAAAATCTATTAAGCATAAAATTGACAGAGCTTGAGAAGTCAAAAACCTACCCACTGCAAAAAATACTGTATCTGGAGGGAAAATTGTTGTAAACAGAACTTAGCGTAAAAATATCTTGCTGCAAGGAGTCACAGTCTTTCCTACTGCGACAAGAGAGCGTTCCAATCGCACCTTCCTTCCAACCAGAGCAATTACAACCAAAAGTCAGAGTATTACCTTCGAAAAGAGGCTGTTTGGAGAGAATTTCACTGGTCGCAGGGCCTGAGGTTGAGCGCCATGATTGACCAACAATGCTGCTGGATGAGCAAAGATAGTTCAGAAATGCAGCCATGGCAAGTCTCTCCTTAATGAAACTCCTTATCAGAGGCAAGAACTCCCAAGGGATCCCTTGAACAGAGCCTTCATCAAATCCAGAAATCACAACAGGCAGAGCTTCTTGCGAACATACAGCGTGAGGTTGAATGAGGTTATGGGTATCAAAAGGAGTGGGAGGGTAGAACAAGCTTCGAGATGAAGCCATGGTACACTGCGGGATAAGACTTGAAGCGTGCCTTTTGGGCTTGAAATTAATCCAGAGAGGATGGCGCATTAAAGCAAGAGGTATCGTGGAGGGGGAGGAGGTGGGTGGAGGCCACATGTCGTCATGGGAAGGAACAGAGGAGAAACCATAATCCATATTGTTTATTACGATGAGACTTAGGGAAGGGTGGATTCTTAAGAGGGGGTACAACATAAGAAACATTAGGGAATGGGTTTAAGACCTATGTCTAGGCCATTGTAGCAAATATGACCTTAGGGAAGGGAGCCCCTGAATTAGCCAGAGCGTCTGCAGGAGCATTATTTGCTTGGAGAATATGG
Source organism: Pseudotsuga menziesii (assembly GCA_001517045.1). NCBI lineage: Eukaryota > Viridiplantae > Streptophyta > Pinopsida > Pinales > Pinaceae > Pseudotsuga > Pseudotsuga menziesii. Next base: position 22,451 of record LPNX010644910.1, read on the forward strand.
AAAAACTCAATTTTATTCGAGAGGAGGGGAGTAATTCAGTCATACAACCTTCTGCACTTGATGGATCCCAAGGAGTATCCATTGATCATTTTGTATATGACATGTCTAAAGTCTCCAAAGACAGTTATCCTGGAAGTATCTATCATGTCTAATTAGCCGACCAAATGTATTACAAGTTAGGAGATTTGGTCTCCTAGGGCATTTAAGAGCGCATTTAAACAATGGACAGGGGGCGCCTCCTCATAGGCCGTCGATAGATGACGAAAGTCGCAGGAGGGTCGTCCCTTTAATAACACCTTCGGTGTAATTAAAAAACAATATAAATATATTTTAAGATGGGATAGTATTTAATTAATATCTTATATATATGAGTCATGTTAAGTGAGATTTTGAGAATTTCTTATTTTTAATCATAATATGTATAAATATGATTTTTTTAATTTGTATTTTATTTTTATTAATATTTTGATTGTGTAAATATGTGACATGAAAGGGGTGGCAAGCATGGTGGGGGTCATCTACGATCTGGAAGGACATGAAGAAAAGTTTTGCTTGGGGATTTGGAAAGGAAACTAATAACATGGTATATCTTTTTATCTTCTATTTTGGCTTGTGATTTTTAAAATATTGAGGAATAAAAAGAGTAAAGGTTTTGGGAGATTCTTTGATGACTATATTAGCTATGCATGCAGGAGTTAAGGAGGATTATTCATCGCTCGGGAATTTTTTAGAAAGGTGAGCTATTTAACTCCAACATTTGATAACATTTCCTACCACCATGTTCTAAGATGTAACAATGCTAGAGCAAATAACTTGGAAAATAAGGGGTCTACATATAATCAAGCATACCTTGAAATAAATGAAGGGGGCCTTATTTGACTTCATGTACCATGATGACAACAAATAGGGCATGCGTTACACTGGTGGTTTGGAGGTACAGTTTCATCGACAGGTTATCATTGTAGGTGATGGGATACGAAGCTTATTACACAAGGGTCAGGCAATATATTGGATTGAATCGATGTTCATGCACCAAAGCATTCACCAGAGGTTTCATTTGAAGCGAAGATAGGAAGAGGGGCCTTCTGGCATGTCCTACTTGAATTCTCCCTTGGCCGCAAGCACCTACCAACATCGGTGGGTGCAGGAAGACACGCTCTTTAAAATTTGGAAGGAGAAGGGGCAAGCAGGAGTGGTTGGCTCGCAACTTCTTCAAATTCAGATAATTGACAAGCTTGGGAAAGAAGGGGACAAGGCCTACAATCGGTGCTTGTCCTATGATATCTTGGAATTGAGGCATGAGGTGAGAGCTCTGCATGATGAAATCACTGGAATGTAGAGGGTAATTTCAAACATTTACGAGAACCAACAAGATCATATACTGGAAATTCAACAGGTAGTGGAGGAGATGAAAGGAATGATCAATGAACATCAAGGTAAAATGGATCACATAAAAGAGGTCTTGAACACCCACATTCAAGCCCTTAACATAGATTCGACTCCAAGCCACCCGACCATTGCTTCTTCTAGGCTCGTTGGAAGCAACCCTGTGCAACCTGTGGACTCTAAAATGGACGTGAATGACGATATTCAACACGGATATGGACACAACTAGTATGGTTTAAAATAATTCTCAATTATGATATGTTTTTTCTGTTGTGTGTATGTTCCATGTTAGTCTATAAAAATCTTCAGTACTAGAAGGACTAATCCATTTTTGAAAGATGTAAGGTGGAATGGTAATGACAATATCACCACCATTTTTGTATCACTCACGCCAAAACAAAACTTGTTAGATTTCATAAGCGTGATGCAAACCTTTTGCTATTTGGGTCTCAGCCTCATACCTTTAAAAAATAAATCAACTACTTGTTATTGTGAAAAAAAAGTATGTTGTGTGAAAGTTTTACACCTAGAATCTTATCTCATATTATGTTACTTGTTTTGATAGCAATGAGGTGCTTTATAACTTATTATGGGGAAGATGTTGTTATGTACTTGGGTAACATTAACATGACAATAATGTAAAAAAAAATCTATATGAAAGAGAGTTTTGATATGTATATTTAATATAAAAACTAATATAGAGAGGAACAAGAAAATGATTAGATTTACACAAAGATATAAATACCACAAATATAATATTTAGATGAAAATATTATTAATCAAAGTTTTATTTTTACAAATTTCTTACCCATGTTAGTAGTGAAACAAAGATACATTTAAATCCTTTGTGATTTTTTACGCATATCAGATAGTTCTCTACACAATGAAGAATACAAGCAGTAATAGAAAATTAAAATTGACTAGAATGAAGCATCAAAGCGATTGCAATAGATTTAAGGTTTAATCAACATAAGAATTACTAAAGAAAAAAACTCAAAACCAATTATAACTACATGATAAACAAGGCCTCAACAAAAAGTTATCAATATTACCAAATCTAATAACCATGACATTTATATCAATTTAACTTTCTTATTATGCAAACAAATGGAAATTCCCAAACATGTTTTAAAAAAAAATACTTCTTACATTTACAAAGACATATTTACAATTAAACCCACAAAGGGTTTTTTATTTTATCTCCAGGTTAATATAAGTCAAATTAGCTTGATGCTTGTTGTTAGACCACATTCCCGTGGGTGAAATCCCCAAACATATTACACATATATATTGTATTCCTACATGTTTCCTTTATGTATAAGTTCTCACTAAAAAAATATAGTCATTACATCGCAAAACATGAAAATAATCCCTGCTTACTAAAATCTCAAAAAGATTTATTAGTCACAATAGGGGCATTAGGTTGCTAAAATAGGAGCATTGTTTTTAGCCCACACTGGAGTTTCATTCCTAACTCATTCCTTATAAGAATGGTTGATGCACTATCCATATCAAGTAATGAATCATCCAAAAACTATTATGATGAACCAAGTCGTTGTACAACATTGATAGGTGGTAGATGCTCACCACTTAAGTATTAAAGAAACATTTTGTCAATATGAGTCTCAGATCAACATATAGCACATGAGTCTCAGATCAACATTTTATTATACAATGATAAATAAATTCTAAATATATATTTTAAAATTATATAGAAATGATATTTTATTCAATTTTATAAATAAATTCAAAATATGGATTTTAAAATTATATAGAAATAATATTTAATTTATTTTTTTAATAAGTATAATTTATGTATTTATTTGTTTTAATTTGTTTTAATAAAAATATTTATATAATTAAAATAAATTAATTAAGAATATTATATTTTTTATAAACAAAAATATTATTAAAATTAATTGATAAAAAACATTAAACTTTTGATACGAGAAATCTAACTCCAGACTCTATTTCTATTGTTAGATGAAAATAGATGGGTTATGATGAAGCGTGCACATTAAGTTAAGATATAACACAATACATATGCTAAAGTCAAAACAGATTAAATTTAATGCCAACTATATGTACACATAGTCTTCAAAACAGTTAGCCCTCCCAAGGAAATTGAGACAACTATGTAACCTAAATTCAACTATATCCGACATAACTACGTGGCAAATATAAAAATTTCATAGCCATGACTACGTGGCAAATAAACAAATTTCATAGCTTATTCCACTAGGCGCATGTGACGCAATGAGAAGACAAATTGTAAAGGTTAAACTTATTATTGAAAACGCCTTTTGTGGTGGGTTTTTGAGGTTTAATAATATAATTTGTTCATGTATTTGTTATGATTTTTTTAATTTGTTTTTTATTATATATATTTTGTAAAGAGAGTGGTTATTCTATTTAATATTAATGGATCATTGGTTTTTTCTCTTAAGAATGGATCATTGGTTAAAATGATGAATATGCAAATTTATTTGTTCTTTGTCTTCCTCTTCTTTTCTATAAAATAGGTTTTACATAGATTTGCATAGATATGTTGTATTTTATTAAAATGGTTTTTTTACTTAATTATTGTATTATTATTTTGTTTTGTTTAAAAATAAAAATAAAAATATGAAATGAAGTGGCAATAATGTTATTTATGCTTCGCTGACTTGGTTTTGCAACAACACTTATACTTTATATGCAACCTTACTTGCTTTCGCTGCGTGGGGTATTTGGCTCGCTAGGAACAAGGTGTTATTAGATGAAATCCTTATACCAGCTCAAGTTTTCGTAGGCCGATGTTTTGGCATTTTTAAAGCTCTCCCTCTCCTGGTCATTATTAAACTTGTTCATTGCATCACTGCTCCTCTTGTGGATGTATCCTTCCCATGGGCTTTTGTGGATGGCGCTTCACAAGGAAGGCCTAGGGGCAAAGGTGACGACGAGATTCTTCATCTTTCCAATCCTCTCTCTATCCAATTTGTCGTCGATTTGGGTGATGTATCGAACAACGTAGCTGAATTTGCTACTTTTCATATCCTACCGAGGCTCTCTCTTTCTTACGGGGTGAAGCATCTACAAATTTTCAGTGATTCCAAACTGATGGTAGATTGTCTCAAATTGAGTAAGCCTCCATGGGATATCTTTGTTCTTTGTTTTTATGAGGATATAGATAGGGTCAGACCACTCTTTCAACGACTTGTTTTATATTCAGGGAGAACAACTCGAGGCTGACTTGCTCTCTAAGAAAGGCCTCCTCTTGCCGGCCGGATTTATGGACAAATCGGAGATGTCAGAGGGATCCTTGACACCGCTGGGGCGTTCTCGATACTAAGATCTTATATATGTTTTGATTGTGATGTTACAGTCCTGATTTTTTTTTTCATACGGATAAGAGGTGGTTCACCATTTGTTAGAGGGCTAATCCACTTGTCATAATGTCATATCAGCACGAGTATCAAGATTACATTCATTCATAATTCATAAATTCATAGTCGCTCAACAAGAGCATACATGTCCCTTATAATAACTGAACTTGGGTTGGGAGGATAACGTTCATTCCTCCCAACCACCCAATCTACAATCAATGGACATATTCCTGATTTACTAGTTATTATATGGATGTTTTGATAGTTACATTTGCAGACTCTATGCCTATCAAGGAGGCCACATATATAGAACTTTACTGTAAAATGTAAAAAAAGGTTCAATGAACTATATGGTTTTATATAATATAAAGCTATGATTTTTTTATTGAAAAAAAAAACTATCTTAGGATAAAAAAACACTATGTTAAGATAGAAATGAAACAACGTGACATGGCATTCAACAACCAATTTGTAATGGGGGTGTCTTAATCTTAGATGCATGTTGTTAATCTCTTCTTCTTACGTGTCTTAATTGATGAATTATTTAATATTAATTAATTATGTATTAAGCATGTGTTGTTACATGTATTATATTATATTATATGAATGAGTGTTCAAAAGAATAACTTCCTCCTAGATAGAAAGGTAAATGTGTGATGGTGGTGGGTTGGCAGTGTAAGTGTCCCAATTGATTAAAAACTCAAAAACTCATAATATTTAATCTGAAAGAACAATAATTGAGAGTTCAATTGGCCTGGCCGCCTGAGTGTTAAGAAAATCAGATTCTTTCACTCACCGGGAAATCCGGCCAGTTGATGGTCACTCCCACGAGGCACAATGATTGGATACCGCCGGCAGCCGAAAAAGAAAAAACGCAGTCACCGGGAAACTGACCAGTGACGAGTCACGACTAGATCGCGTCCCGCAATGGGCTAGTCCGATGTGTCATGGAATGACGTGGTAAAATCTAATCCTCTTGTTTCGTTTTCGATTGCTTGAGATCCGGTTATGTCGGACACGTGTCAGACAGATGACCCGTCCTTTACATTTCCTTTTTGTCCTGCTCCCTAAACTAAACTAGCATGGGTAATAGGTATCTATTGATTGACGAAGAATTTAAGTAAAGTCTGGTCAATTGTGGGGATGATTGGACGGCTCTGCTTGCCGAGAAAGTGGATTACAGCCGTTGGATTGTTGGGGAATCTGGAGTTTTTGGCTGGGAAGTTGGGTATGGCTTGGATTGCAAGGAATGATAGTTGTTTTGTTCTATAAGTAGAGCCCGGACATGGAATCCGGGTTGGGATAGGGTGTTGGGTCAGGTTTTCTGGTTGTAAAATTGCCATTCTGGGGACTGCCGTTATTGAATTGAATTTGTTCTTGCAGAATTTCAAACAATTGAATTCTGAAGAAAAAATTCACGAGGAATTTGAGTTGGGCTTTATTTTGTTTTTTCCTTGAAGAGCCAGAGCCTCTTGTAGGATTGGTTTTTGATGTTTGGGAATTTTTCCTCAGCCCATATTCATATAGATTCTAGCTGAGAATCTACCCATCAGGAGTTTTGATCAGCTTTGGCTAAAAATTGAGTGGTTTCTAATTTCAAGACGATTTTTTGATTGAAAAATTGAGTGGTTTCTAATTTCAAGAAGAATTCTTTGATTGAGAAATTGAGTTGTTTTTGTTTTAGGACATTTGGGTGTTTTTATTGCGCAAATTTGATAATATAAGGACAAGTTTAAGCAATTTTCCTGTGCATCATTTGGGTGCCTGTGAGGACCTCGTGGGGGTCCGTTTTTGTTGGATTTTAGCTCTTCTGCAGTTGAGTTTCTGTGTCTTGCAAGGCTTAAAGCCTGCAGTGTAGAAGACTAAAGACAGGTTTGGGGAAAATTAGTTTTTTTTTGTTTTCTTGTTGAAGGTCTGGGAAAAGCCTTTAAAAAGTGGAGATCTGTTGGAAGATTCGTTGTGTTCTTAATCGGGAAGCTCTGACTGAAGCTTACGCAGGCATTCTGAGGACATTTGTCCAAGAAAATCTGATCTTAAAGCAATCAGCAGGGAAGTTTGGTGGGTTTCTTTTTATGTGAATAAGGAAGTTCTGTGGGCGAGTCTTGATAGGCCTGTTGGCCGCAATTTTGTTATTGGGTTGTGGCTTTGATTGGGGGCACTAGCTGCAACTTCACATTAATATTCTTAAATTATCCAAAAACCCAAAAGGAAAACGTTGGGTTTTTTCTCCGAAATTTATTTGTTCAAACCCTCTATTTCATAATTGACCCCATCTGTTACAGCTCTTTTGTTTCTTGCTGTCAGCCTTAGAAAGTCTCGTCTGGTCTCTACATAAAATAAAAAAAACAAACTGCATTCCACAGGTCCCCAAAATACCCAAAGAATGGCCATGGCTTTTGCTCAGCTCCCTCGTTGGCTTTGGGGTCAAAAAACCCACGAAACAGGCTCTTCTTCATCCTCATCCCTCTCATCCCCATCACCTGTGCCATATTCTTCTTCTTCGCAGAGTTCCACCATTGGAATGAGAGACCCAGATATACTAAGGTTCCCATCAATGCAGGAAGCACGGATTCCCCCAAGAAGAGTGAGGAGGAAATGGCACAGTCGAACCGAACGCAGGATGGACAGGGAATATGATGTGGTGTTGGTGCCTTCTGATGGGGGGTGCATATCTGGCTCAGAGTCTGATGACTCCGACTGGTCCATTGGATGGTTTGAACCCCATGCCCCTGATTTCTCCAGTGAAAACGAGTCAGAGAATAGTTTTGCAGTCCTGGTGCCCTGCTATGGCCTGCCTCATCCTTCGGATACTGTAGATTCCAAAAGGGCTTCCTTGGCTACTGGTGCAGAGAGTCCCAAGACCCAGCTATTGGATGCCATTCTCTCCAACCTCTCAAATGGCTCATCTGCAACTGGTTAGTATATTTCTTGTCAAGTTTTAGCCCTTAATCTTTAAAAGAAACTAGTAGTATACTGTAGATAAGCTATGATATATTTTGGGCTCCTATTTATCTTTTTGCTTCGAAGTTCGAGCTCTAGATGCATATGATGCATTTCAACCTTGCTATAGCACAGACCTCCCGCTTAACAAAGTACTAGAGGCATAACCTGTAAATGCAAATAATATACACTGCTTGTGCAGCTATGATGGTCCACTAGGATCTAATATTGTACCAGGGGGAATTGATCACTGGCGGGGGAATATCATCACCCTCGCTTTACCAGCTAGGTAAATCCCCAATGACAATAGTTCTATATTTTTGGAAACTGAATGCCTTGACACACCCCGCCCCCTTTAAGCCTCTAGTGGGGGAATATCAGCACCCTCTCTGTAGCAGGCAAAGAAGCTCCCATTGACAATAAATGTATAATTTTGGAAACTTGAATGCCATGACACACCCCACCTCTTGAACCCTGGTGGGGGAATATTATCACCCATGCTTTACCAACCAGACAAGCCCTCGTATACTCTTGGAAACTTGAACACCATAACACACCTCCCCTTTGTGGAGGTTCTTGACAAATCACTTTGCTTTGGGAAGAATTGGACCTTGGTGGGGGCCTATCATCACCCCTGCTTTAGCAACCAGTGATTCCCCCATTCAAAGGTATAAGTTTTTAACATGGGTAGAGCAATTGCTTTTTCTTGAACAAAGTTACGATCTGTAGTTTCCTTTGTTTTATTTGTGCTTCATATTACAGGTTATAATGATATGAGGAAATGCAAAGAAAATGAGAAGTGCACAAGAAAACATGAGAGAAAAGAGCAGATAGCTTTGCATACGACCTATACAAATTGATCAGCTATACCAAAAGTGGCCAGTAGGATAAATTTTGCCAGGACATAAAATAAACATCACAGATGAAAGTAATTTCTCAGAGATAGATCTTATCTCTCTCTGTGATTTTCCCAGCATGGGTTGGGGTTTCAGACATTGGAGAGCAACCTGAGTATTTAGAATAAGAAACTTTGGATGGAAGTAGATGGTGCTTAAGCTTTTGTTAGAAATTGTTGTATGGTATCGGAAAGTTGGATGGACTGTAGACAATCTGGATCGCATAACAGGATGCCGAAACAGATATCTATTTTCCAGTGTCTCTTACCACCATGCAACTAATAGGATACATTTCAACTGAGAATGCCAATACATCACTCCTCCAATGACAAAGACCCTTTCTTTCAGCTAGTGACATCCCTAGCCCTTTTCTCTGATTGCGGGTCAAGTTATAGACTAGAATAAACCGTCTCTTCAGGAGGCCTTGCAGTATCTATGGGGCAGAGTAAAGAGTTAGAATAAAATTTGTACAAAAAACTCACCAGGGCTGTCACTACTTACTCTATGTGTACTGTCAATACTCATCTTTGGAAGTTTTAAAACATCTTTGATATAATTACCTTGTTTTTTCTTCCTTTCTCATATACAAGACATCAAAGCATCATATGCATTTCATCCTTGGCTTTTCCTTGCTTGAACAGGAAGCATATACATTCTTCTTGATTTATGTCCCTATCTCCTTGTTTCAACTTTCAACTGCTAGGTGCTGGGAATTTTGACTGAATGGACAGATTCTGTGTCTTTCATGCATGAAGATTTTATCTTGCAAGTATTGTTGTTCTGTGTAAGCGATCGTTGTCTTCGTTTCACATTGATAAAATTTCTTGCAATTTTTGCTACTTTTAATCATAGGTTCTCTTCTTGCCAAGCTGAAGAAACCTGAGATAGTACCGTAATGAACCTAGCTTTTGTACAAATCTACTTCCATCTTGATAGGGGTTTTATATGGATGTGGTTAACCATTATATATTGTTTTTATTTCACACTCACAAAGCGTGCTTTTCTCTTTGTGGGTTCTGAAGCTAATAAAGATTGTTTAATCTATTGAGTTTTCATTGTATATTTCAGTGTCAGAAAGGAACTAATTTATATTTCATTAACTGATATGAAGTTGGTCGCTGTTTGTTCTCTCTGCAGACAGTAAAAAATACATGGAACGGTGGCTTTCATCACTTCAAGAGCAGTGAAACAAATCTATTGAGAAAACAACCCCAGCACTAAGAGATTTGGTAGCAGCTGTGGATGTGGCAAACATGTCTTGCTGTGTGCTACTCTGCTCTATCTGTACAGTAATAATATCTTTGGCGAGTGACTAAATTTAAAGGACTTTAGTATGTCTCTCTATTTTGATCTTAAATGTACATAGAAGATCGCATGTGGCCATGACGTTTACGGCCCAGGGTAACAGAGACAGCAGCAAAAGAAAAAACAGTATGGGAAGCAGATGTCAGTAGGGAAGCCGGTGTTAGGCTGCTTTTTATCACGTACATTTTATGTAAAGGGCTTGAGATTTACTTGATTTTTTGGCTAGTAGAATGTGAAGCAGCTCATTAAGGAATCCAGGGATAGCAGCAAACAAGATTCTATGTCATTTTGTTATTCAACTGGGAGTTTTGGTTTGAACTGTTCTCAGAGGCAGTGTTCAACAAGCATCTAACTAACTTCATTCTTCAAAGCAGGATTTTGCAAGCATCTGACATTCATTTGAGAAGGAAACAATATGTGGATTCCATAAGATTGGAGCCCCTTAGCCCTTATTCTTAGTTAGGACCTGGAAGAGTGTATATATTATAAGCTGATTTGGCTTCTCTTGCAGTCCTAGCAGATCAGGGGTGGCTTCAGTTTATCAGCTATTTTTTTGTACATATCATGTATATTACTAGGTACGGTATATGACTGTGTTGGGGTGGGTGTGTATTTTGAAGGGTACCGGATTTTATTGTAGAGAATGAAGTAGGCAATTGATTTGATTGCTCTGGGGACATTTTTTAAAGCATAATTGTGCTACAACAGGAACGATGGGCATTGCCTAGAGCACAGCCTACTTTTTATATCCTGTATCCAATGTACATATATACTTTTTAATATGACAAATAGTAAAATACAAATGCAGTAGAGATGATGTTTAATGTCATGGAATTTTTTGGGTGCTGAAATGGGATTCTCAGGGGGGTCCTTGAGAAATCCAACTAATCAGAAATTCTGTGATATTTCTTTAAATTATTGAAGAAAGCGTTCAATATGTAACGTGTATCGGAAGAGAAGTGATATGAGCAGATAGTAAATTCCAAATTCTCATGGGGATATTGAGAGATCACAGCCCAACAAACCTCACAGGAAATTTGTTATCCCAACAGTGTGTTAATTGTTACCTCAACATTGTAATCACTAAGAAATTTCCATTTTAATTGCCATTAAACTTTGAACTGCTGCGGAAACCAACAAGTTTCCATTTTAATTGTGCAACCGATCCTTCTATTGAAGTGGCAACCGACAGGCCTAACCTTACCATGGCTGAACAAGGTAGAAAAAAAAAACTAAAAATTTACAATGCACATTGCCTAAATATTTATTAAAAAAACATATCCCAAAAAATTTACAATGCACATTGGTGAAAGTATTTACATAAAATAATTTGTATATATACACAATCTCCGATATATTTCTTAAATTGCACATGAAAGAAAACCCTTCAATTAAATTTACCTCTAACAAAAATGCGCATCTGCTTGTTAATTTTCAGTACCGGCAAACCATCTGCAGGCAAACTGGTATTAGTTGTAACGTAAAGAGTTCAACTTACTGTTGTTTGGTATTTGGCTAATTTCATTTCAATAGATCTTCAACTACAATCTTCTGACTCATTAATCTTTAAAAACCAGAAATATTATTCGTGGAAAAACATCTCTTGAATTTTAAAATTTTCAAAAAACACCGTTAACATTACTTTATGTCTCTACTCAGAAGTTTTATGTTATCTTAAAAAAACTCAGATAATACTTTCGATAGGCCAGTTATCTTAAAAAACTCAAATACTGTCATTGACCTATGATGGGTCAATGACAGTTGCAAGTTGTAAAGCATGTGAGCACTTAGAAAAGATGATGGATAGATGGGTTAAATGTGAGGTAGGGAAAGCATTTGAGAGCTTAATCAAGAGGATAAATTAAAATTAGAACAGATTTGAGGCTGTATTACTTAGGTTAAGAAAATATTTTCAGTTGTTCAATGTTAAATTTGAGGCTGTATTGCTTGGGTCATGATTTGGGTCAGAGATTAATCAAGAGGATAAATTAAAATTGGAACAGATTTGAGGCTTTGTATTAGGTTAAGAAAATATTTTCAGTTGTTCAATACTAAATTTGAAGCTGTATTGCTTGGGTCAAGAGAGACTCTTTTAGGTTATTTGGAAATTGGTAAATGATTTTGCAATGTCTAAAGGAAAGTTGTTCAATACTAAATTTGAAGCTGTATTGCTTGGGTCAAGAGAGCCTCTTTTAGGTTATTTGGAAATTGGCAAATAATTTTGCAATATCTAAAGGAAACTTGGGTCAAGAGAGCCTCTTTTAGTTATTTGGAAATTGGCAAGTAATTTTGCAATGTCTAAAGGAAAAACAGTATTACCAGTATTATTTAGGTTAAGAAAATGATTCTATTTTGGTTATTTAGTATATCATAAATATTTTTGCAATAGAGGTATCCTATAAAGGGTGTAAAATGTGTAAAATAAAATTATTTTAAATGAATTAGGCAGTTTAGGTTATTTGGAAATTGGTAAATAATTTTGCAATGTCTAAAGGAAAGTTGTTCAATACTAAATTTGAAGCTGTATTGCTTGGGTCAAGAGAGCCTCTTTTAGGTTATTTGGAAATTGGCAAATAATTTTGCAATGTCTAAAGGAAACTTGGGTCAAGAGAGCCTCTTTTAGGCCTCTTTTAGGTTATTTGGAAATTGGCAAATAATTTTGCAATGTCTAAAGGAAAAACAGTATTATCAGTATTACTTAGGTTAAGAAAATGATTCTTTTTTGGTTATTCAGTATATCATAAATATATTTGCAATAGAGGTATCCTATGAAGGGTGTAAAATGTGTAAGATAAAATTATTTTAAATGAATCATTTTTTTAAGCAGACAATTTGGCAGAAATTTAGATACTAGGCATAGGTTTATTAGTCAAAGTTTCAAGGATGCAGATCCTCCATACTCCCAAGAGTTTTGAAGGCTTTTATAGCAACTCAAAACCTTAAAAAATCTAAAACAGCCTGAAACTATGCTATAGTGCTATGGGGGAAACAAAATGCATTTAATAATGTTGTTACTAGTATATAGGCAATTAAATGTAATAATGCATTGTTTCTGGGTGCTGCATGCATATTGCTCACCTTATTGAATTATTTACTTTGTTAAATTATAGCTAATATGATTTAAATTCTAATTGTTTTGAATCAAACCATATACAACGCCTCAATAAAGGACTTCAAAAGACAACTATAACAGATTGGTGTTCAAAAGACAAGTATGACAGATTGGTGACTTAAATTCTAATTGTTTTGAATCAAACCATATACAACGCCTCAATAAAGGACTTCAAAAGACAACTATGGCAGATTGGTGTTAGTTCTAATGGAAGTTACTCCAAATCAGGTGCATTTTCAACAAATGTATAATGAAGCTTCCCCAGTTTCCAATTTTCATCATATGATGACTCTTTTTAAATCATTATTTTATTTCATAATCAATGTTGGACAATTCCAATTCCTATTCATATTTTTTCGGCTGCAACAATATAATCATTATATTGTAGATAAGAAAAACTTTCACCATATGGTGTCGATAAGAACAACTTTCATTTTTTTTTAAAAGATACCTCAACCTCCTTATACCCCAATCATTGCCCTATTATCCTCTTAAATATAAGATTGTCTAAAAAGTCAACACTTTGCACTTAACATTGTCTAAAAATGCAACACTTTGTACTTTCTGGCCGAAATCTGACAATTCAAGGAAGGCAGAGTTCCAATCGATCTATAACTCTGCTCAATTTTTCGAGTATTTGAGTCGGTTTAAAATGAGTTATAACCGCAGAGGCAATGTTCCATAGTAGAACTCTGTCATCACACCCTGGGAACTCTGCCCAATAATTTTCGCAAGATTTCTGCCTAATGAAAAAAGTGCATAAAATTGCTTTTTGATGGAGCTGTCTAAGGAGGGAACTTTTTGACTTTCAGTCAGAGTTTCTGCTGGAATCCCGTCAACTTAATCCACAAAATCTGTAATTTCTGTTGTTTGTTGGGCAATTTTAAGCATCAAAATGAAATCAGGTGACAGGAAAACCCCCAACAGCCACACTATGTAAGATCTGGCAGTGTTTTTGGGGCCTTTTAAAAATTCCGTGTGGATAAAAACTGATAAAAAACAGCAGAAAACAAAGATCAAAAAGTTTTTTCTTTTAAAGACAACTCACTTTCTTATAACCGCAAAGGCAATGTTCCATAGTTAAACTCTGTCATCACACCCTCGAAACTCTGCCCTATAATTTTCGCCGGATTTCTGCCTAACGAAAAATGTGCATAGGATTGGTTTTTAAGTTTCCCACCTTAAATATTTATTTCATTGACATTTAGGTATTTCTCTACTGTCAAACAAACCTCATCCCCCAGGTCATACTTCTTTAACATGTACGTCTAGTCCGGATAAGGGACATCATATCACTTCTCTTCCGATACACGTTACATGTTGAACGCTTTCTTCAATAATTTAAAGAAATATCACAGAATTTCTGATTAGTTGGATTAGTCGCAAGTTTTGATGGGATGAATTATCCAGCTAGCTTTACAACTTGAATAAAGCTGTTTTCTTTGTCTTTTTCCTTGGTAAGTGGGCTGAATCTCTTTCAGGACTTTCAACTGTTGAACATTTTTTCTTTGTTTTTCTCATCAAAGGTGGGGTTGAATCCCTTTTGGGGTTTTTCCTTTGTGTTTTCCACAATTTCCTTTGGGGAGTTTCAAAGTTGTTGAAAGAGTACGCACGCATCCCATCGTGGGAAACTGAATGTAAGAAAAATGAGGTAAATTCGCATCGGTTTACAGTGTAACCACAGTCCAATCCACTGGATTTGAACTTTGATTATTCAAAATATCATCTTTTCTTTTTTTCCATCAAGCCGGGTTGAATTTCTATTCGAATTTTTTTCCCATATTTGAACTTTGATCAAAATTATTCAAAATATCATTTTTTTTGGCATGGCTTTACAGTGTAACAACAATCTAATCCACTGTATTTGAACTTTGATTTTGATTATTCAGAATATCATCTTTTTCTTTCTTTTTGTTGAACTTTGATTATTCAAAGTATCATCTTTTCTTTTTCAACAAATGGGGTTGAATGGGGTTGAATCTCTTTTGGGGATTTTTTTCTCATATTTGAACTTTGATTAAAATAATTCAAAGTATCATCTTTTGAAGTTTTTTTTAAGAATTTTTTTTGTATCTTTCACAATTTTTTTGGGATTTTTCTTATTATTTAAAAATAATCAACCTTAGTTATCTTTCCTTTATTAATTTTATATCACTTTTTAAAGAAGGATCCACAATAACTACCCGGAAAGGGATTATGAATTGAAAAAGTGACCAATTTCTAATCAGAATAAGAAGTTAATTTCATGAAATCACTTCATCTGCCTTAACATGTTAAACTTTTATTCTTTAGGAAGAATCTAGATATCCATGTCTTTTTCTTTATCCTTTGAGATTGGACAAGGTTTCATAATTGACCCTTCTTGACAATGGTATTAATGTTCTCCAAGTTTATTGTTTGTTGATTGTCTTCATCATTTTCCTCTTCCACATCACATAGATATGTCCAACATATTTTAGTTTAGATTGAGCCCCTTTTTTTCCCAGAAGAATGAGCTCATGCATGAGGATAAGGATCTTGCAAATGTCCTAATGACAAACTCTACACTAGTATGTTTTATTCTCTATCGATCTAATTTTTTTTTCATTTGAGAATCATTTTGTCTAGAAAATGCTTTTTTAGGTTGATTTCAACACAAAGGCAAGCATATGTTCATAATCCTCTCACAACTCTCTCAAAAATTTTAACCTCCAAAGTAAATGTCCAAAGTATTTATAATATCCTCGACAAGTGAGATATACCATAAATGTAAGGTCTAAATTTGGGAGATGAATCTAAATTGGAACTTGAGTAATATGCATAGATCTTGGATCAAATTCTAGGAACCTAGAAGTTATAAAAAGTCGGGGTCTTCCCCAAAACAAGGACTCTTCTAAAAAACGTACTCATAATCAACATGATAAAATAAATGAACTATAAAATACCTTTGGAACAAAGAGATATCTCATAGATCTTTCTCCATATGGAGTGGATCCATTGGTATAAATCCAATGAAGGAGGCTGGTAACCATTAAATTTGAAAACAACTATATATGATTCATAGTTTCGATGTGGATGAGTGGCCTCTAATGTCTAACAAATCATCTTCCACTTTATCTATTACATAGACACCAAAAAAAGGTTGAAGTAATTGCACTGAATGGTTTATTATTTTTTACAATATTTTTGAAAGAAATGAGTTTTGAAGTTGAAGAGACCCAAGTCCCACTGATATTTGACCACACCAAAAACCATGACCTCAATTCTCTTAAATGATAACTCGAATATATCAATATCCCACCTTGGATGTTCTTTATTCTAATCATATACTTCACCCCAAACATGCATTTGTATAAACTTATGAGAACTACAACATACAAAACTTCTACAACTATGTAAGGTAACGATACTACTATTTTAAATATTTAATAAATAGAAAATAACATAAACCCTAAAAAAAAATACCATTAATTTTATGTAGACACAATATTTAAATGATATTATATAGATACAACATTAAAACTAACTTATTAAGATAATTTGGTCATAATCACTAATCTCAATAATAATTGACAAATAAATTGAAGAGAAATTGACGATAACTATATCTATACCTAAAAACTATTTTTTGAATAATGTCAAACTTTAATAGTACATAGAAATTGCACTGTGAATATTAAGTATTTGTTTATGATTAATCAAATTCATAATAATAATTCATTTATAAATTTTATACTTAAAAAATAAAAATAAAAAACATAAATAATATAATAGGAAATTAAACATAAAAAAATATAACAGAAAATTAAGTGTAAACATTTACTATTGGTTTATGATTAATCAAATTGATACTAATAACTTATTCATAAAATATTTTTAAAATATTATAAAAATGATATAATGGTAAAAATATTCCTATTTATTATGGAAAACTTTTAAAAAATCTATTCAATAATTATAATTAATGATAAAAAACAATTAATATAAAAAGAAATAATTAATCAAATATATAGTCATTAAAATGATAAACATTTTTTTACCAAAATCAAATTTTAAAGATGATAAATTGATTTTTTCAAATAAAACTTTAATATGTTAAAATATTTGCTAAAATCTTAAAAAAAAATAAAAGTTATAAAACATTTTTTCTCGAAAATTATTAACTAAAAACATATCAAACAAAAACCACTAGCTTAAAATATAACTAAAAGTTAATAAAATAAATTAAAATTAAGGAATAACGAAAGTATAATAAAACAAATTAACGTTACACTCCTTATATTAAAAAAGGAATGGTTACTATGAACGATAAAGGCATTGCATGGCTCATGCCACCATAAGACCAATAACTTAAGAAGCCAAAACCAAAAACATAAGAAATTGACAAATATTTTAATATGATGATGATGATGATGGTGGTTAACGTCCCCTGAGACCAAACTTTGGTCTATCGGACCTAAAGAAGAGAATTAATTAGTTTGCTTTAAAGTTATATTTCTATGCTCAAAGAGTTTGGAAAGAAGTGTCCCGAGCTTACTATAATTTTGACAGGCTAAAAGGCTAGGAAAGTCGGTATTGCCATAAAGATTATGAAACTGGGATCTAATGTGGGTGTACGCAGGGCA
>LPNX010644910.1:40184-54675 GCA_001517045.1 Pseudotsuga menziesii
GATAAACTTGCTAAAATGAAAAGTATGGATAATATATACATATTTATATTTTAAAAAAATAATTAATTTTTTTTTATATTAATTAATTTTCTTAAATATAAATTATAATTTTTTAAAATAATTTTTCATAAGTATTGTTGTCTTTACATAACAATATTGAAACTTAAAAATCAAAAGTAAACATTATGTTGGGTTTTAAGCCCCTTAATAAAATCTATTTGGCTTTAACATAACCACGTGGAAAGCAATCTTCATTTGGCATCCTAACATCACTCAAACATTACCATTTTTTAATATAAATTTTATTTTTAAATATAGCTTTACATAAGCTTCCACTTTTAAATTAAGATGCCAAAACATTGGGACCGGGGTGATTGCCTTTGACGTCTGTACCTTTAAACTTTAAGTTTTAAGTGTGGGTATCTATTTGACGAGAATATATGAATATAAATCAATTAGTTTTTTTAATGATTTAAATAGAAATTATATTAATGACTAAAAAATTTAATAGTTTGGAATAAGATTTAAAACTATTAGTAATTGGTTAAAGGATGTTTTTTTAAAATAAATAAATAAGTTAACCATTCAAGATTCACAAGCATTTGATAGGAGTGAAAGTCTATTTTTTTATAAATAGTTATAGAATTATTTAAATACAAATATTAATTAATTTTTTTAATAGAAATGAATTAATGTTTAAAATTAAAATAATTTAAAATAATTTAATGCTTATCATTGAGATATTTTCATTTTCATTATACAAATTAAATTTTAATTTATAATGATAAACAATAAAATTTCATTATATAATTTGTTTTTTTAATTGTAGTATCAATCATTAAATCTAACTTTTTAATAATAATTAATATAAAACCTAAAAATATTTATAAAAATTACCATATATACATAACAGTCAACCACTTAAGCTAGTCCACCAAATTATCCACATTATATATACACTCTTTTTTAGATATATTTATTAAATTACAAATGAATCCTTGAAGCTTTTTTAAAATAGCTTTATAGACGAATATTTTTATGGAAGTACTTACACGTACAAGGGACTATAAAATGTTATCTTCAATATATTAAAAAAAGACAATTATAATAAGTTCGTTTGAGTTATAAAAAAATTAGTGTGGGTAAGCTCTATTTTCTACCAATGTATTGTGAATTTTGATGATAAGATCAATATATAACTTGTAACATATTGCCATTTATTTTAAAAACTATATATTTATAGATTTTAATAAAGGAATTTATGTTGTATAGATGGGATAGACAATTTCGAACTTAAATATTTTTAGATTCAAAAGTGCATTTCTTATCTTATAAGATAGATCCAATGATGTATATCTCACATTAGCAAGACTTTCATATCTAGGAGTAGGAAGGCAAGGAGGGTAGCAAGAAAAGGGAAAATCATGAACAACCTAGGGAAACACAAGCTGCATGGTTATATAAGGCTATGATTCCGCAAGGAATTCACAAGGAGATTGAAGTGGTCGAGCATGAGCTGTGGGTGGATTTGGAGACTCCAAATCCGACTGAGGATTTTAAGGAATTGGAACCTCAGATTCAAGATCTTGGGTCGACGTGGTATAGGATAACTCTGTATGACAAAACAATTTCGTTGTTTTGGGTCATGAAGGGGCTACTTGCTACCAAGGAGAAGCCTATGTGTTCATGCTTATCTTCTCAGGACTTGGTCCCAGCAGTTGACTAGGTCATCCATCCTATACAGACTATGGAGCCCACTCTCTACTCTGTTTATCCATTTGAAAGTTCAGATATGTGTCCTATCTGGGATGGTTTACTTCCCTCTAATGAAGTCTTCCTAGAGTCTTTGATACAGTCTGACCTTCTTATGGAAATCGGTTCAGTTGTGACTAAGTCTAACTCTGACTTGCTTAATAAGGCTAATATTTTCGTTGATCGATCTCCTTTTGTTGATCTTGTTGAGTCTTTGGAGTCTTCTTTTGAACAGCAAATCAGTGATCCTGATGAGTTTGATTTTTCTTCTAGATTTTTCAACTCCTGTGATACTGATTTTGTTTCTGCAGACTCTATCTCCCTTGTTGATTTTTGCTTTTCTTCTGAGGTTGATATTATTGGTCCTATATCCTCGGATCTTGGCACTATAGATTCCTCTTTAGTTGATTATGCCTCTACTACACCTTTTGTAGATTCTGATTTTTATGTTTCTTCCAAAGTGACTTGCATTAGATCGTTTCTTTTGAATATGATCTTAATGTTGTTGTTTCTTAGAGACAAGATTTGTAGTTGGATACGCAATTGTTTACTAACCTCGCCTTGTTGTTCAAGCTGTAACTGCATTTTCATGTGCCCTGCTCGTGCTTATGAGCCTGATGTCAGCTTCCACACTTTCAGCTCATTGTATAAGCCCTCATCTACGTTCTCATCATCACTCAGCCTTGTACAATTTTTCCTTTGCAACTTGACACCTTTTTCCTTGAGGAGACGTTCCTCGAGTGTCTTTATCTTGCTTATGTTCCTTGCACTATGCTTAGGTTTGTTCCTTACACTTGGAACTAATTTCGTATGCCTTTGACACTCGTCTTCTCACATTTAGATCATTCTTTCTGCTTTCCTTTGAGCTCATTAAAAATGGTAAGGAGGATGCGAGTTGTCTTTTCTTTAAAACTTCACGAGAAAGAATGGAGTTATATTTAAGCCCTGGTTTGACTCCTTAATATTGACTAGATTGTTGAGTAAACTTGTTTGTTTAGACTCATTAAGGTAAATCCACATTGGTGGTAGTTTATCGTTTTTTCGGACCATGTTGATTATTTACGAAAAATGAACACTCTATTTTCTTCAGAATTTAGAAGAGTGTCTTTAGGCATAGGCTTATCTTTTTTCCAGACCTGGAGGACTAAACTTACGGAAAATGACCCTTTTCGAGCTTAGTTTTCTCTTTTTCGTGCTTTGGACTTAAACATGAAAAATATTTCGAGCGTACTTTATGTTTTTGTCATGCTCACTAAACCCTAGAACAAAGCATCGAGTTTACTGTTGTCTGTACCATTCTTGTAAATAAATGCAACTTTCTGAGTGATCTTGCTTTCCTTCACACTCTTTAAAACTAGAGCATTCTGCTTGCTTATGAAGGAGCATTGGTCTGGTGATACTTTACCCCTTTTTCAGACCTTGCCAATTAACTACGAAAAAGGAATACCTTAGTTCACCTGGGCTAAGAGAGTTCTCCTCTGTATTGTTTTACACTTTTTCGGACTTAGGAGACTAACTTTAAGAAAAAGCACCCCCCTAGAGTCTTCATTGGAGTTTTCAGACTCTCAAAATTATGAAAACACCACCGAGCATCCACTAATTCGGGCTTGTAAAATCCACAAATCAATGCTTTATCAAGCATTCTTCTATTTCTTCTTCGAGATTGTCAAAAATGAAGAAGGTACCGAGTTTCCTTTCTTGGACTTGTCAATTCTTTACAGGAAATAGGGAAGGGAAGTTCATTCACATGTTTTTTACATCATGGCAGCAAGTCTTGTTTCCTTGAACAAAGCACCTGTTTTGAGTCTATCAACAATTGGGTCTCAATTTTTGACCTTATCCTGGTTCAGAGTTTTTACTCTTCCAGCTGGTCTCTTTTCCAATTATATGGGATAGACAATTTCGAACTTAAATATTTTTATATAGATGGGATAGACAATTTCGAACTTAAATATTTTAATAAAGGAATTTATGTTGTATAGATGGGATAGACAATTTCGAACTTAAATATTTTTAGATTCAAAAGTGCATTTCTTATTTTATAAGATAGATCCAATGATGTATATCTCATATTAGTAAGACTTTCATATCTAGGAGTAGGAAGGCAAGGAGGGAAGCAAGAAAAGGGAAAATCGTGAACAACTTAGGGAAACACAAGCTGCATGGTTATATAAGGCTATGATTTCGCAAGGAATTCACGAGGAGATTGAAGTGGTCGAGCATGAGCTGTGGGTGGATTTGGAGACTCCAAATCCGACTGAGGATTTTAAGGAATTGGAACCTCAGATTCAAGATCTTGGGTCGACGTGGTATAGGATAACTCTGTATGACAAAACAATTTCGTTGTTTTGGGTCATGAAGGGGCTACTTGCTACCAAGGAGAAGCCTATGTGTTCATGCTTATCTTCTCAGGACTTGGTCCCAGCAGTTGACCAGGTCATCCATCCTATACAGACTGTGGAGCCCACTCTCTAATCTGTTTATCCATTTGAAAGTTCAAATATGTGTCCTATCTGGGATGGTTTACTTCCCTCTGATGAAGTCTTCCTAGAGTCTTTGATACAGTCTGACCTTCTTATGGAAATCGGTTCAGTTGTGACTAAGTCTAACTCTAACTTGCTTAATAAGGCTAATCTTTCCGTTGATCGATCTCCTTTTGTTGATCTTGTTGAGTCTTTGGAATCTTCTTTTGAATAGCAAATCAGTGATCTTGATGAGTTTGATTTTTCTTCTAGATTTTTCAACTCCTGTGATACTGAGTTTGTTTCTGCAGACTCTATCTCCCTTGTTGATTTTTGCTTTTCTTCTGAGGTTGATATTATTGATCCTATATCCTCGGATCTTGGCACTATAGATTCCTCTTTAGTTGATTCTGCCTCGACTACACCTTTTGTAGATTCTGGTTTTTATGTTTCTTCCAAAGTGACTTGCATTAGATCGTTTCTTATGAATATGATCTTAATGCTGTTGTTTCTTGGAGACAGGATTTGTAGTTGGATACATAACTGTTTACTGACCTCGCCTTGTTGTTTAAGCTGTAACTGCATTTTCATGTGCCCTGCTCGCGCTTATGATCCTGATGTCGGTTTCCACACTTTTAGCTCATTGTATAAGCCCTCATCTCTGTTCTCATCATCACTCAGCATTGTACAATTTTTCCTTTGCAACTTGACACCTTTTTCCTTGAGGAGACGTTCCTCGAGTGTCTTTATCTTGCTTATGTTCCTCGCACTATGCTTAGGTTTGTTCCTTACACTTGGAACTAGTTTCGTCTTCCTTTGACATTTGTCTTCTCACATTTAGATCATTCTTTCTGCTTTCCTTTGAGCTCATTAAAAATGGTAAGGAGGCTGCGAGTTGTCTTTTCTTTAAAACTTCACAAGAAAGAATGGAGTTATATTTAAGCCCTGGTTTGACTCCTTAAGATTGACTAGATTGTTGAGTAAACTTGTTTGTTTAGACTCATTAAGGTAAATCCACATTGGTGGTAGTTTATCGCTTTTTCGGACCATGTGGATTATTTATGAAAAAAGAACACTTTATTTTCTTCAGAATTTAGAAGAGTGTCTTTAGGCATAGGCTTATCACTTTTCCAGACCTGGAGGACTAAACTTATGAAAATGACCCTTTTCGAGCTTAGTTTTCTCTTTTTCGTGCTCTGGACTTAAACATGAAAAATATTTTGAGCGTACTTTATGTCTTTGTCATGCTCGCTAAACCCTAGAACAAAGCATCGAGTTTACTGTTGTCTGTACCATTCTTGTAAATAAATGCAACTTTCCGAGTGATCTTGCTTTCCTTCACACTCTTTAAAACTAGAGCATTCTGCTTGCTTATGAAGGAGCATTGGTCTGGTGATACTTTACCCCTTTTTCAGACCTTGCCGACTAACTATGAAAAAGGAATACCTTAGTTCACCTGGGCTAAGAGAGTTCTCCTCTGTATTGTTTTACACTTTTTCGGACTTAGGAGACTAACTTTACGAAAAAGCACCCCCCTAGAGTCTTCATTGGAGTTTTCAGACTCTCAAAATTATGAAAACACCACCGAGCATCCACTAATTCGGGCTCGTAAAATCCACAAATCAATGCTTTATCAAGCATTCTTCTATTTCTTCTTCGAGATTGTCAAAAATGAAGAAGGTACCGAGTTTTCTTTCTCGGACTTGTCAATTCTTTACAGGAAATAGGGAAGGGAAGTTCATTCACATGTTTTTTACATCATGGCAGCAAGTCTTGTTTTCTTGAACAAAGCACCTGTTTTGAGTCTATCAACAATTGGGTCTCAATTTTTGACCTTATCCCAATTCAGATTTTTTACTCTTCCAGCTGGTCTCTTTTCCAATTATATGGGGAATATCACTAGAGGAATTTTGGGGTCTAAAATGGGCCTCCTAAGGAAAATAATAAAATAATAGTTAAAATAATAAAATAATATTGATTAATTTTGGAGGAAGAAAGAAAAAAACTACTTTTTGTGTTCATATTTTCGACATATCTCCCTGTGTTTTTACTCAAATTTCGATTGGGAGATCTCGTTGGATGTGGAATTTGATTTTGCATCCAACGAGTACCCACACTGCATACTTTTGATGGACCCTGCTACCCCAAAAACAAGAAATACCTGAAAAAAAATGTGATGATGACATCATCATCACATTTTTTCAGGTATTTCTTGTTTTTGGGGTAGCAGGGTCCATCAAAATTATGCAGTGTGGGTACTCGTTGGATGCGGAATCAAATTCCGCATCCAACGAGCTCTCCCGATCGNGTTAACGTCTCCTACATTGCACATTTGTGTTGTTGGTCATTTTCATGTCAAAAGCTGCATAAGTCACTTCGGTGTCATGCTCGTTGTTCGAGGATTAAACCTTTGTCGACCATTCTGTAGTTGCCTTGACCTTTTGTGTCGACCATTCCCTAGTATCAGTTCATTACGTCATGTCTTCGGTGGTTCTTGTTGTAATATTTTGAACCATTTCTAGATCCATTCAGTCTTTGACTTACCTCGTGTTTGATGATGGAGGATGACTTAATTCCTTCCTTCCAACGAATCTCTTCCTATCGACATCAACACATCTTGCTCTAGGAATTAGATTTAGAGTCTATGACAATACCTTGGGGATTGTAGTCTTCAGTGAAAATTTCCCTTGCTATTGGTTCGATTGATTCTTCAAGTGTTCGACTTCAAGAGCTTATATTCACTCTTGTTAGGATGTACTAGGTACCTTGGGGACCATTTTCATTAATGGTGGTTTCCCTCACGTTTGTTAACAATCTTCATCAATGACGGGTAATCAAACGGTTTCCTCCATGTTCGACTTCAGTTCCTTTATTCGCATGGTTAGGATTTGTACCTTTGGGCGATTTGGATTGAAGACCTTGGGCCGACAATAGCATCGTCATTTTTTTTCTATTGCCCGAGTTGCACAAAATCTTGTCACACTTCATACGACATTTGCTGACACATAGATCCACCTTGTATTCTTATGGCTATGATCGATTATTGAGCATGGATCCATCTTGTTCACTTGTGGCCATGACTCCTTTAGTTTTGATATGGCGCCTTTTTGCATATTGAGCGACCATGCTAGTTACATCAGTTTTACATATGTTGGATCCTCTTGTATCTTTATGACGATTGTTTGTATATGGACCTGTATGTCCCAGAGATTAGTTTTGTCTGACATTTATCTCTTTTTCAGGTACCTCTGTTTGAGCCTTTGATCTTGGATTCTTTGCTCTCTCCATACTCAGTTGTTTCCTTTATAATGTATTTCGGATATCATTTTCCCCTCTAACCCCATACATTAGGGGGCATCTGTTATAGCCCAAAATGACACGTTATTTGCATGTGACCACTTTCCCATGTTTTCGTCGCATGTCGACACTTCATGAAAGTCATTGAAAAAACACCTCAATTGGAGGAGCCATATCCATAGTTTTGTAAATCCGTTTGACCTCTTCTCTAGACCGTTGGAAAGGTATTCAAGTCAGGAACAACTTTGTAGAAGAATCCAAATCCTGGAAATGCCCAGAAGTACCCTAAAAATGAGCATCTGTGACCTAATCACGACTTTTGTTAAGCAAACCCACGAGTTTCACCTCTATACTCGCAACTTTTCCTTCATGCTACCCACGGTTACATCCTGTAGTGGTAAAAAATAATAAAATTAGAAAAAATATCAAATTAGGGGTGGTTTGGGAGGTTATGGAACTGAATTGGGAAGTTGTAACTGACCCCTATTCGACCCTATCTCTTCAGAAATGTATAAATAGAAGGAGAGAGGTCCATGAGAGGGGACTTAAACTTTTGCATTATTATGCTGGAGGAATTGGGACTATCATTCCCCCCACCTTTGCCCTAAATTTCCATCCTTGTGTTGCAGAGCTTGGAGGTTGAGTTCTTTGGAGAAGAGAAGTAGAAGAACTAGATCAAGGTTTCGTGAGGTGCCTAGCTTGAAGAGAAGGTAATCTTTGTACTTCTCTCATGATTAATAAATATGTGATGGTCTTCCTCTTCTAATCAATGTGTTGTATATTGAATCTTTGATTATAATCATATGTTTGTGTTAATCAGATTAGGTTATCATATTGCTTTGATTATCATTGCTTTACATGTGGTTATATTGGTTTGAGGAAGGCATAATTTATTTTTTAGGTCTCTTGGAGCAAGAGGAGCAAGAGGAGGATTGAAGGGCTGCTTGGATCAACCTTCATTTGACTAAGGTATGAACCATTCGAATCTCTGAATCTTGTTTACGTTTAATTGCAGAATTGTATGCATCTATCTTTCAACCCCAGTATGTTGAAGGCCTCCTAAACCCCAGCCATAGGACACATTCCTATACAACAGTCACCCTTTGGTAGTTTCATTTTCATTTGATAAACTATCTCTATGTAGTGTAAGTCTGTAGGGTACATGGACTCTTTCTTTAGGAGCTATGTCTACTTCCATAGGAACCTTTTGGTCAACAGTTGAAAGGCATCTTTAATGTGGTAACTTGGGGCTCAATGGGGTAGTTGTTTCTTTGTTTGCAAAGTATCATAGTATCTTATGTCTTGGTATGAAAAAATAGGGATGTACCATTATGGCTTGATGGTAGATCAATGATCATGTGCACCTAGGAAAATGTGTGGCTTGTCAGGCTTTAGGTTTGAGGAAGATTATAAGACCGATGGTTAAGCATATTGATGCTCTTTAAGAAGTTTTTCTTCACCTGAATCAAAGCATTGGCAATCATTTGGATGTACAACAAACTCAAATCAATATGAGACATTTGAGGCATGGATCAAATCCAAGGGGCATCGAGTGGATAAGTTGGCTTGCGTTGTGGAAAAGCCTTACAACTTGATTCTTGGTTTTGCTAAGAGCTCTCAATCAATGTTAGATAAGCTTTTAGTTTCTATTGGGTCATTTAAGGAGGCATGCATGGAGGATTCGATAGTGAAACTAGATGTGGATGGATACAAAGAAGATTGTGACAATCATAGGTTTAAAGAGATATTGCTTTCGTATGATGAAAATATTAAAAATAAAATTGAACTTCACGTTAACGTTAACGATAGTGATATACTTTGACTTTTCTTGATGGCGATGTGGCGTTTTAAGAATTAAAATTGATTTTAGCATCTTAAGTTTCAACGACTCTGATGTGTCCCTTGTGTTTAATAACTTGTGGAGTTAACATATCCACGTGGAAAACAATCATTCTTAGGTATCCTATGCACGTAGAAACTAAATCTACGTGGAAAGCAATCCTCCAAGAGTATCCTAATCACGTTGAAATTTAATCCACGTGGAGAGCAATCCTTCAGATGTGTCCCGATCACGTTGAAACATCCCATCATCATTTTGCAGGGTAAATTAGTTTTTTTTAATATAAAAATCTAGCTTTGGGGTGGATGATATGAATGTAATTTCATTTTATGAGAAAATTTTGATTACTTATTACGGAGTAAATTAATATGTTAATAAACTTTGATTATTTAATTAGATATAATTTTATACTATTTTATTTATTATCCATGTTTTTTTTTAATGAAAAATATCAATACTATATATTAGTATATGTAAAGTTGTTTGACATATGGTTACGTGTATGTTTTTTTTTAATGAAAAATATCAATACTATATATTATAGTATATGTAAAGTTGTTTGACATATGGTTAACCACACATAAGGTTCTCCAAAAGTGAATCAAGAGAAAGTTCACGAAGGAATAAAGATACAAAGATTCAAGCTTAAAGACATTCGAACCACACAGAACAAGCATAATTGTTCAATTAAGTGTTTCATCTAAAAAGAAAAGAGTACATAAAATTTCAAATAGATGGGTTAACAGAAGCCTCGACTGATAGTGCTGTAACAGAGACCAGAACAACGAACCAACCAAAAATACCTCAAGCAAAGCTTCAGCCAAAAATAGCCAAGAGGATACCTTCCAAAACCAATGAACTCTCCTCCCATAACTCAAAAAGATGAATGCGCCTACTGCGTCCAAAGCCCGTTTAGACAAAACGTCAACCTAGATGTTTTGTTCCCTGTAAATGTGCGAAATGATATGTTCTTGAACTTGTTAATCAGAACCCAGACTCTTTTCAACCATGGCGCAAGATAAATAAGATTGATCCCCTGGATGCCAATGGCCCAGTCGATGATAATGTTTGAATCACCATATATGTAAATCCCAAGACCAAGAAAACAAGAAAACTGTAGTAGAATCCAGAGGGATTCGCTCCCCCTTGGTATTAGTACCCTGATTACAGTTCATCCACAACTTATAGAAACTGAATTCTTCTATCTGAAGGATCGCACCAGCCCCGCAAATACTGGAATCCACTTGAGAAGCCCCATCAAAAAATCCCCTCGAAACATGTGCATGAGCCAACTCTTTGATTTTTTATGAGACTGTTACCAGTGGGCTGAACCAAACCAGCTTCAAAAAATGTATTCAGACTTTTCAGGCCTGTAGAAAATCCATTTGGGATAATACCCTCAAAAATCCATTTATTTCTACTTTTCCAAATCTCCTACAAGGTAAAACATGGCAAAGAAAGCCAATCTTGGTTGTTAGTTTTCCATTCAAGGAAGCAATCTGATAAAGTATTACTTTAGATGCTATGACATATTTTAGTGACCTGCCTATAACCTGCCAAACAAATTGAGTGTAATTGCAAGTAACAAACAAATTAAATATACTCTCTTCTCCTTCCCACAAAGAATACATACATTAGGGCCTATCATACCTCTTTTTAGCAGATTATCCCATGTCAATAGGCGATTCTCCAATGCTAACCAACAAAATATAATAACACAAAGTGACGCCTTCCAGTTCCAACATGAATACCACCACTATTGAGCTCCCAAAATATCATCCATAATCTATTGATATGCCAGTTTAGCAGATATAGCTCCTAGCTCCTTGTCATAGGTCCATTTGAGAGAGTCCAACGCATCTTCCAACCTGATAGTGCCTAACTGAAGACCACCGATATAATATGTCCATTCTTCATCCATTATTCCATATAGACCGAGCTGAGCTGCTGTAATCCAGTCCTGAGATGAAGTCTGACTGTAGGGCTTCGTAGAGATATGGTATAAAGTAAAGAAACCCTTACCATGCAATTGAAATAAAAGGTCCGAAGATAACATATAACCAAGAGGTCCATCTATGATAGGATCCCCCCCACCCTGATAGCTCTCCCATCGCCAGATTCCCATGCAAGCCAAGAGCCAAAGATATTAAAAGCCCCTAAAAGACCTTCCCATATGTTTGATATTCCACATCCCGGTTTCTTGAAAGATGATCTAACCCACATAATATTTGAAATCGTTCTAAAGTATTTCTCTTTAATGACGCTGGACCATAGACTATTCCCAGAGAAAACCAACCACAGACTTTTAGCCCTCAATGCGAACGAGAACGAATGCATATTCTTAAGTCCCCAAACCCCCTTTCTCCACAGGACGAGCAATTATCTCCCATCGGACTAAATGAATCTTACTCTTATCTTGATTACCAGACCATAAGAAAGTCATTATTTTCTTTCGAATCTCATTAATGATAGGTTTGGGTACTTTGCACAACGCGAACCAATAAACAGACAAATTGACCTACACAGATCTAGCCAAGATCAGCTTGCCTCCCAGGGATAACCAATGCCATCACCAAAGTTTAATTCTTCTGTCAAATCTTTGAAGCAACCACAACCAATCGCTAGCTTTGTAACCATTAGGTTTAATAAAATAACCCAGATACCCAATACCCTCTTCAAAGAGAAAAGTATGAACCTTGAATATGTCCTTTACCTCATTCTTAACCTCCTCAAAAACCTCGTTCACCAAAAGCATTAGTTTATTGGAATTTATAGAAAGGCTTGATACTTTACAGTAATCCTTTATGATATCCGATAACACCCTCCATTCAGTAGAAACACCAGCGCCCAGAATCATAATATCATCGACGAACATGAGATTGGTTATTGATAGACCATCGCTGATTTTGATTCCTTTT
This sequence comes from Pseudotsuga menziesii, assembly GCA_001517045.1. NCBI lineage: Eukaryota > Viridiplantae > Streptophyta > Pinopsida > Pinales > Pinaceae > Pseudotsuga > Pseudotsuga menziesii. The sequence goes on from LPNX010644910.1 coordinate 52,454, forward strand.
ATTCTACTCTCTGTCTTCGCTTTCATAATCAACTTGCTGAGTCCTTCAATAACAAGGATGAAGAGTAACGAGGAAAGAGGATACCCCTGCATTAGCCCCCTTTCCGCAGTAAAAATGTCCGTTGGGCTACCATTCACAAGCACTGCATATGACACTGTAGAGACACAACCCATTATCCATTTCATTACCCTAAATGGTAGCCCAATTTGAATTAGAATTAGTTTTAAGAAACCCCATGAAACTCTATCATATGCATTTTTTAAATCAAGTTGTAGCGCACATGGAACCAATTTTCTAGACTTTACACTGTGGAATACTTCCCGAGCCACCCCAACAACTTCTAGTATCTCTCTATTCTCTAAAAAACCAAATTGTTTTGCTGAAATCCCTCTAGAGAGAGAGGGTTTGATTATGTTTGCTATTATCTTCGATATGATTTTATAGACGAAATTGCAAAGTGATATTGGCCTGAAATCCTCCAAATCTTTGGAAGCCAGTTTTTTGGGAATTAATGTCACGAAAGTGGAGTTGATGGCACCTACGATTACCCCCCTTATTTTGGAATATTCCACCGCTCTTATCAAGTCCTTTCCCATCACTTCAAAGCTGTCTAGAAACAGTTCCATGGTCCACTCGTCCGGTCCCAGGCCTTCAGATCTAGCAGAAGCCATAATAACTCCTTTTAGTTCAAGTAAAGGGATTGGATTATAAATCTCATCCCCTTCCAGCTTAGATAAAAGTTTGGGATACTCCTTAATTACTTTTATCTGATCCCTGACAGAGATATCACCTTTAGCTCTAAAATATTCCTTATAATGTGAGTGTACAACCTGTGAGATTTCCATTTAATCCTTTGCAAGTAATCCCTCCTTATTTTTCAGAGCCCAAATAGCATTAATATTCCTGCGGTGTTCATCGAACTTATGGAAGAATTTAGTATTCTTATCTCCTGCCTCTAGACACGTAATACGTCTCTCCAAACGAGCCTTTTCATATGTGACCTTGAGAAGTTGGATTTTATCTAGTTCTTTCTTCTGTAATAGATCCTTATCATACAGAGCCATATTCCCATAATCTACTAATGCATTAATCTAACCCATCTGTGCCTCAAATGACTTATAGCCAACTTTTATAATTTTGCTCGCTTCTTATCCCACCTGAAGACCTTTGACTTCAGCTTACTTAATTTCATAGTGAGAAGTTCCATAGGACATACAAAGTTCGGATAATCAGAGTCTTCCCATACCTTTTTTCACCATTTCCTTGAAATCCGCCACCTGCATCCACTCATGGTTATACTTGAAAGGTCTGATTGGTCTCTCTCCACTAAACTATATTTCACAATAGATCGGGTAAGTGTTCGAAAACCTGTTCAGTTCAACCTAAGTCTGATATTTATTCACCTTTTCAATCAATGCAGAACTAATGAAAAATCTATCCAACCACTTTGCTACACCACCCACCTCGACCCTTCCATTTCGCTAGGTTGGGAAAAGAGGAACATGCTCCACATCCACCAGTGCAACCCCACCAAATAACTCCTCAAAATAAGAACAAAGACAATCCTACTTTACCAACTTCCCCCAAATCTCACAAGCCGACCAGGTGAAGTTTAAGTTTCCCACCACCACTGGATTGGGAAGATTAAAGGTCCCTTCATCCACAACCCTGTCCCAGAAAATTTCTTTCGATTTGTAAGGACCATAAATGTTAATTAGATTGATCTCCTTGGATAAATCCAAAATGTGCCTCGACAATAAAACACCTGCAGTAACAAATAAAGCCTTCAAATTAGCCTTCCTAGGGTCCCATGCAACCAACATACCACCAGATAAACCCACATCATCCACCGATGCCGCCTCCCAGCCATTTTTAATTTTTAGGAAAAAGGAACAAGCTTTTTTTTCCACAGACCATTGTTTCTTGAAGGAATACCACGTCTGGATTTTCTCGATCCAAAATCCTTTGAAGGACAAGTTGTTTATGGAGCCCCCCCACTCCCCGGATATTAATGGATGTAAAGATCATTTCTTTACTTTGGTTAGGGCTTTGATGCCTCTAAGCACCATGGAGCCAAAAGTGGTTAGTGAAGGAATCATTAACGGAGTAGAAGATATACCAGGAGCAACCAGACCTTTCTTGTTTTTTCTCGCACTACGTACTTTGATGGGTGAAAAATATGATTTTAGACCCCCCAAAATGACCCCCCCCCCCCCCCCCCC
>LPNX010644918.1:0-65704 GCA_001517045.1 Pseudotsuga menziesii
CCCCCCCCCCCCCCCCTGGACCCGCTATGGCCCATATGAATGATGAAATCAAGTTCCCTGTCTTTAAAGGAACTGGATCAGAGGATCTAGAACAGTTTTGGTTCTTATGCGAAGCAGTATGGACTGCTAAGAACATTATGGATGAAGATATAAGAAGAGCGCAGCTGGTCACTTCTTTTATAGACCGCGCCTTGACCTGGTTTATGAAGTTCTCGAGCACTCAGAACAATGTCTTGGATGATATTAAAGCAGCAATGATCAACGAGTTCAAAAATCCTAAATCAGAGTCACAGTGTATAACCAAACTGAAAGAGATTCAGCAGAGGCGAGGAGAATCAGTTTGGGACTTTCATCAGAGGTTCAACGTTTTACTAGATAAAGTTAGTTTCACTATTGTACCAGCGCAGCATAAAGAATGGTTCATTGCAGCGTTATTACCACATATCAGAACCCCATTCATGCAACAGAAGGTTGCTGATCAGCAAGAGGCTTTGGAGATTGCCATGAAACTGGAAATAGCTCCTGTCGAAGATAATTCTGGCATAGCCCAAATACAAGTGCAGTTGGCAGAAATGGCTTTGGAGCTTCATGACATGAAGAAGGGGAAGTCTATTCGTGAAGAGCTTTGGTGTACACGATGTAGGACAGAAGGTCATGACAAGGAACAGTGTCCTGCATTAAGAAATTACCTGAATACTGGTGTGCTAAACCCATTTAAGCCTAATGTTTTATATTGTGAGATCTGCAGAACAACTGATCAGCATCGACTTGAGGACTGCTATCTGCTGCAATGATATGTCCAAGTACCTAAGAATCCTTATTGCAAGTTCTGTAAGTCAGTAGGACACAAAAAAGAGGAGTGTCGCAGCTTTGACCTCATGAGAGAGCGTACCTATGATGCTTATAGGGTACAAAATGATGCACAAGGCAATGATGGATATGGTTACCGTGGAGGTTGAGGTAATTTTGGAGGTCGTGGTCGTGGTGGTATGGCCGAATGAGGTTGAGGCCAGGTTGTTTGCTATAATTGTAATCAGGTAGGACATGTAGCTCGAGATTGTCGAAACCCAACTACGACATGTCGATATTGCAGAGCAGTAGGTCATGTCATTGAGCAATGCCCATAGTTAATAGCTAAAATCCAAGAAAGAAATAGCGCCCCTACTCAGAATATTCAAATGATTTCTGTGGAGCAAAGACCTATCCTATCCATTAACGTTGTTACCAAGAGTGGAGCTATGACGCAAGTATAGCCTAAGGAAAAACAGCCTGTCAAGGCTTGGGTCTGCAAGATCCCAGAGAAAATTCCAGCATTTGATGTGGGAAGAGAAAAAGAGACATTTATGGAAGCTAAGAAAGACTTTGCTGATCCGAGCACATCGGTAGCACCTGTACAACAGTATCAACAGCAGTAGTCACAGTCCCAAGAAGCTTCGACGGATAAAGTAAGTACACTGTCATCCTTTTTACAGAGTTGTATGAAGCTCTTAAGAAATCAGAATTCTTTAAATGAGTTGCAGAAAGTTATTGCTTCTTGCGAACCTCAGTGAAGTTCTGGTAAGGAAATAACTGTTAATAGAGTCAGGAGAACTGGAAGAGAAATGAGATTGCATGCTCAGATAGGAGAATATGACATGATTGACATCATTTTAGACTTGGGATCAAAAGTAAATGTCCTCACTAGGAAGACATGGGAACAAATGGAAAAACCTACCCTTGAATGGTCCCCTATACAGTTGAGATTAGCCAAGCAGCAGAATATTATGCCCCTAGGAAGACTCCCTAGTGTACCAGTGGATATAGATGGAGTCAGCACTTTAGCTGATTTTGAAGTCATCGAGATAATTGATGATAGCAATCCCTATCCAACCTTGCTAGGAATTGAATGGGAAATAGATAATGCTGCAGTCATTAACCTTAAGAAGAGACAGATGAATTTTGAAGGGAAAGGTTTGAGAGTCATAGTACCCTTGGACCCTTCTCAAGGAGAAAGGTACAGAGAGACAGTCAGAGATGAAGATTAGGATGTTTTGGATCATATCTACAACATCACAGCTAGGGAAGAAGATTATGTTGATCCTACTTCCGAAGGTATAATGGATTGGCAGTGTGACAGCTCCTGCATGACTGATTTAGATGAAGGCTTAGAAAATTGGTAGAATTGACTTTATGAACTACATGGACATCGATGTGCAAGAATTATCAAATCTCTCGGATGTCTTGGTTCACAGACAAGAGACTTTCCTACCTTTGGTGGCTTGATAGACCCAGCATATTTTATTATACAATTCTCAGAGTAGGTACCAAATTCACAGAAAATGGAGACTCTAGATTTAGCATTCAGAGCCATAAGAGCCAGATGGTGGAATGGTCATAAGAAGTACATTCACAGTTGGGACACTTGTCAAAATTCCCTTCGCCTGAGATTCATGGATCAACCTCAGGAGGTGCGAGGCAGTTTTAATGGTAAGACTAGCCCTCAGGAACATTTGGAGCAATGCTACGAATCCTGGAAGCATGTACCTACTCAAGAATGGGTACATAGGTTTGTGCACACCTTAGAACCTATTGCAAAGAACTGGAATGTGGAGGTTGAGCTTCGCCATGGTACTGTAAGTTGGGATACTCTTGTTGATAGTTTTGTGCTGACATTTTCTCTTAATGAGGTTTGTCCTGCTTTGGATGCAGCGGTTAGGTTGATCCATACTAAAGTTTTTGATGATAAAGAAATAGCAGAATACCAACCTGATTGGAAGGAACAAGAAGCTAATGCAGTAGAATGTTATAACCTCGCAATTGACGAGGATGATGATTTTCACAACATTAACATTCTGAGTCAGAAGGACACTGCGAAGTACACGGACCAGTAGTCGCAGCACTTGAAGTAACTCAACCCCTGAAGACAAGGCAAGTAAATATCAGCTCAGAAGAACAGCCCAAGCATGCTACCATTAGAGATTATTGGGATGAAGAAATGGTGAGCAAAGTGACCCAACTTCTCCATGAGTATCAGGATTTATTTTTGACAAAGTTCTCGACAAAGAAAGAAATCAGTGAGGTAGCGTAAGACATTTTGTCATGGGTCGAAGTTCGAAGCTCTATCAAAGCTAGGTTCAGGAAGTATCGAATGTCCTTATTGTCGTGCAGCCAGAGCTACAGGGTGTGCCGAAGGAGGAAAGATGTGTTGAAGCTTAAAATTCGACCGTTGAACAAAATTGAATTTGGCAGCATCGGTACATTAACTTCATTAACTGCTTATAATGACAAGATTTTTGGGAAATATAGCATTGTTTGGACAAAATATACCAGATTTGGTGTCTTTAATGCACAGTTATTGCAGAACTTGGTCATTGTATTCTATAAGGAGACACCGAGGCCTCCGACCCCTGCATTATGTATTTTTTTGAGTTCTACAGTGAAATCCATGTCTGTTGAGCATGAAGTCCAGGAATTGTTGCAAGAATTAAAGTAGAGGGGTCTACAGAACCTTATGAGCACCCCACCTGCATCTCCACCTCCCGAAGAGACTCCCCCAGCACCGAATCAGCCGATGCAGACATGATATGCCAGGGAAAAGTTTAAACCTGAAGTACGCTCTAAGCGGAATGAAGACAGACACAAGAAATTAAGGAAAACACCGAAGGATCCCACAATGAATCCATCTGGTTTAGTAGAGATCCCACCTGAATGGAATGACAACATTGCACCGCAATGTCCACCATATCTTCAGTCGGTTCGACCAGGAGTTCCACCCCCTTGGAAGAATGCTAAGTTCACTTTACGCACCCCTTTGCAGCCACATTACAGGAGTTGGTTGAGAAAGAGCAAGCAGTCGACGATATCATACGTGGCCTCAATAAGCAATTCACTATATTCGTCAGTAAGGTTCTCCCACCCGACAAGTAGCAGAGTGTCTCGGGATGGGACATTGGTGAGTCTTAGGGGCATGTTGGGGTGCGCACCTTAACGGTCCTTAATTTTGTAACTCTGTGGTGTTTGTGGAAGTTTTTAAGTGGATTTATGACTCAAAATACTCTTAGGGGTGTCAGGGTTGATTCAAAGCCCTCTTTTTATAATTAACCCATGGTTTAAGTCTAGGGTTTAGGGTTTCGGGGTGCCCATGGTTTAAGCCTAGGGTTTTGTAACAAGTGCACTTGTATAAATAGGCACTTTTGTAAAAGAGTTAGGTTAGGATTTTGATGTAAAAGGATTTCATGTGAAGCTAAAGCCTAGTTTTGTAAGAAAGGTTAAGTCCCAGCTGTGTGCATGGACGACTTCTGTAGCTATGTGCGCAGAGCATTTTTGGTGACAAGGAAAAACTGCAGCTGTGTGCACAGCTTTGAGGAATTGAAGGGATCTACAGATGAGTACGCAGATCAGAACTGTGGTTTTTGTAAAGAGTTGAATAAAACACAGTTATGTGGACGTAGCCCCTACACTAGGGGTGAACCATGTTATATCTTGTGTTGTGGTTCTTTTGTGTTGTTTCTGTTATGTTTTTTTATGCATTGATAAGTAGATAATTGATAAAGTAAGATCACTGCTAAATATTAACTTCGTTGTGAATTCCCAGTTAAGGGTTAAGCAATATACTGTTTGTTTATCTAATTGCGAAGCTATATAAGTGAATGTCGAAGCCCTTCATTGTATGATTATTATTTGTTAAAGGCTAAAGGTACAGTAATATCCCTCTTTTTCTTGCATAAACTTGATTCTATGGCACCCCATAGCTGTTTCGGGTGAGACTGCAACCTATTCGCAGGTTGTTCCCGAAAGGGCCAACACTGTGGGTCTTTTGTTGGTGCGAAGACAAAAGTATAGAAACCGAGTTTTCCCTAAGCCCAACATGTACCTGCAGAACATGTCAAACAAACAAGAACATCAAAGCTACTAGAACATTATTCACACATCCATACTAGTGAATAAGGAATCCAATAACATATACATGGGATATCAATACAATAGATATGTGGGACGAAAATTAGCTTTGCATTAAGAAATCAATGAAGAAGCTTACAACCATTGCCTTAGTGTTGACAAACTCCTCCACAAGACAAACACCTCATCCTTTATAGCTCCAAATTTTTCTCTTATGCTCTCAAATGGATTGGACTAGATAGTCAATTCAACAGCATAACATTACCATTCAGTTCCCCCCCCCCCCAACTATGGGACATGAGCTTGTATTTATAAGGCTCAATGGATAGGGATAGTTGAGACAATTGTGGCTAAGGTGTCCATAAGATCCTACCAAGAGGGATCTCGACTCCAACCAACACAAATTGATAGGGATAAGGGAGGACACGAGGCTCATGTTCTAGAAAGATCAAGAATCCTCTTTTTTTCCAATTTTAGGAAGGGTACCGCTTATGTTCCTTTATGACAGAGCGTTGAAGGGTAAGAACCGCTTCAACAACAAAGCATATAAATGGTGGCACTGCTTTTCTATAATAGGACTCAGGTGGTGTTGAATAATGTACCACTCATCAGCTAAAGGGAAAGCGAGGTGCTAGGTTTTTTCATGTAGGATTGACATCCAGAGCATGTTTCCACTCCAATTTTGGGATTTAGGGAAAACATAGGTGTTAAGGATCTCATCACATGTTGGTGATAGGATTTGGGTATAACAACGAGTCGCTTGATTTTCCCATTTTTTTTTTCAACATTTTTTTATGACAAGTCAGGGGCAGCACCATTAGCTACTAATCCAAAGTCACCTGAAACCTATTCGAGACACCTCTCACACCTCTGGGCTAAAATTTCATCCTCTATTTTTTTATGAGACCATCGTCTCATGTTTAACAAGTAATTTTTGGGAGCACTTCCCAGAATTTACCTTGATTTACGAGCCACTTCTCAAAAGTGTCTCCAGACCTGTACTTGCATTACACTTGTCTACTTCCACTCATGCAGGTTCCTGAACCATCTCCCCAAAAGGCACACAATTTCATTTCAGCATGTAGCTTCCTAATCCATCCATTGCACCTTACGTCGGTTTCTGTACCATCACCCGAAGGAAGAATCATTTTTGTTGCATGCATTTGGCATATTACTACCTTTGGACTTGCACTCACACCATATGTAGTCAATTATGTCCACCATAACTCACACACAACTCTCCTGACCTATTTCCAAGATCCACCTCAGTTTACATGCCTCTACTGCATCAATTTGCATGCCTCTGCCATGATCTATCCCATGCATGTATTGGTATGCTTAAGATCCACTTGCTCCATCCATATTGCACGGATGAATTTTTTACCATTTTCCATTGTCCCAGCATGGGGACACCATCAGTGCCCCTCGATCGGTTGACCATGCTAGAGCTTCTTTTAAGCTCTTTTCTGACTCCTAAAAGAATGAAAAGATTGCCAAGCACAGCTGCTTGCTTTCCCGCTCGTTAAAGTGTAGGAAAGGGCATCTACATCATATCATTTATCTTCTTTTGCAGACTATGTAGACCATCAAATGACAAGGACCAATTTGGCACATTCAAGCCAATACTGTTCCCCTCTGCATCCTTTTGTGCTTTCTAGGGTAGAGGGGCCAAACTCTATGAAAAATCTCACCATGGGTTATCATTAACCTCTTTTTCGGCCTTCTCATCTAGAAAATATCGCTGAGAAAACTTGGTTTCATTCATGCAATTATTTGAATGACCGTCCAGTAAGTACATGTTTAACCTTTTCTGGCCTGATTGGACTACCAACGATAAAGAATTCTCTCATCCCCTAAAGGATGGGCGAGCTCTCCTATGTATACTTTTATCCTTTTTTGGGCATAGGAGACTACCAATGAAAAATATCCCCCACTGGAGTCTTCTTCATGCTTTCAAAATCTCTAAAATTGAAAGCACCATCAAGCATTTACTTGCTCGGGCTCGCTAAAAATCCATGAGATCATACCACAACGATGTCTCTAGACACCACCCCATAGATAACAATTTGGCAGCATTCCAACTTTTGGTCTCCTTTGTTTAGAGTACTCTACAATGTGTCTTCCTTGAATCCCATCAATACCAAAAGTGTCTACCTCCCCCAAGTATTTCCCATTTGCAGTTACATCCTCGGTATTACAGCTATGATCCCTTTCCCATGAGTCAGTTTCATTTGCTGCATGGTTGGCCCTACTATCATATTCTGAACAAAGGAAGTTTTAGTCCATTATACTCCCTCTACCCTTGTTCCACCACCCCTCCTCCCCTATTCAATGGGTCAGTCCCCATATTTCCTCACATATTTCAGTTATCTCCCTCGCGCTTCTGGTTAAGGAAACACCATTGCCTTGGCCAATTGCAGGTCTCCCTCTGTCAACAACAACACACATATTCCAGAGGATAGATCCAAAGGTCCCTATATCCTGGTTTCATTAACCTCATTGATGAGTTACTTGGACCACTTGAGAGGAGTCCTTAGTGCCTCTTGGGATGGTTATTTCTCATGTGCTCGACTCCAGCTACATCATCGCACCATTGAGATTCATACAGGGTAATGGTCCATGCAGTATTTGGTCAAAGACCCTGGATTTCACCTGACTCTAGCATATTGATGAGTCTATTTGAGGGACCCCAATAGGTTCATGTACCTTGTGATTTTCTGGTTGAGTGGGAGATAGTGTTCAGAAGCCCCAACATTGCTTCTATATAGATTTATGATTGATCCAGCATATTTGTACCATAGAGACTCTGAATCTCCATCAGTAGGTCCCTACATCTATATACCGTTCAAGATCCAACAAACCATCAGTCATAAAGATATAGCATTCCATAAGAATGCCATGGGTCCAATGTAGCAGTTCTTCATATCAGTATTGTATTCAGCCTCTCAGTGAGGCAACCATTATTGTAACAAAAGTTGTACATGATCGGCTCTTGTATTATAGAGCTTTGATCACATTACTCTTTTGAAATCATTACAAGCATGGGAATTCCCACCTCGTCCATATACATGTCACACATTATTTGTATCTCACCCATTGATGGGAACCATATTAATACAAAAACAAAAATCCACCATGCCCCAGCCCAGGAAGCACCACCTCTCCCCAGAAAATTCTATGATGTTCATTGGCCATACGATGAGCTCTTTCCCTCACACATCAGGGGGCAATATGTTAACCCAAAAAATCCCTCAATGACCTCTACATGACCTACACCACCTAAAGACATCCATGCACGACCCTCATTTAACCCCCACGCCCTCAGAAAGGCTCAAAGATATGAAAAAGGGCTTAAAAACCCCTAAAAAGAGCCAAAATAGCTCTCACAGGGGCTAAAACCTCCAAAAAGGGGATAAAACCCCTCAAAGGAGCTTAAAACCCCCAATGGAGCTAAGAATTGGGTGAAAGGGGCTAAAATCTGAAAAAGGGGCTAAAGCCCTAACCAGGGGCTTAAAACCCTAAATCTCTAGAAAAAAGCTATAAATAGAGGGGTGGGGGTCACTCTCAAAACACTCCTTCTCTCCCTATCATTATTTTTCTCGTGTGAGTGCCTTGAGACCATTTTCCTCTCAAGCCATTCATGCTCCCTCTCCTCCATTTCTCCATTGATCCAAAGCTTCCATTCCATTGAGAGGTGCTCCCAAAGCTAGGGCATGGTGACCCATTTCCACATAGAAGGTATAATCACTTGGTTTTTGTTGATAACTTATATTTTTAACTCATTTTTCTTCCAGGTTTATTTGCTTACAGTTTGTTGCGGGTTCTCCACTGATTGCTTGTAGCCATTTCTTAGTCATTTTCTAATAGTTTCTTGTAGGGTTTATACAGCTTGGCCCTAATCTTATTTTTGCAGGTTTTCTTTCTTTTTCTTTAACCAACAGGAACCCTACCCTTTCATCCTATAGACGGAAGGGAGCTGTTCCTGCCTGTAGTAAGGGAAAAATACCTACTACAATCCCTTCCTGGGAGAGAATTTAAAGGCTGAGGAAGTACTAAAGGTGCATATCTAGCTGCTACCATCCTATCCATCATATCATGAGGTTGTCCTGCCATCTTGGAACTACTTTGTTTTGATGAAAGGAAAGGTTTATTTACTTGGCTAGAACTAGGTTGAAAAGGGGTTTTACTGACTTTGAATAGAAACAATGGTATTTTTCTAAGAGATTGAGATTTTTCCTTTTTAAAGGACTGTGGATCAGTAAAAACTTGAAAACCTTCTAACTGGTATACAAGGTGTTGACCATGATAAACCTTGTTTTTCTTCTTTTGAAAGTGCAAAAGGTGATAGTAGGTTAAATTTATCAAGGCTACATAAAGATGGAGATGACTGTGATCTTTGAATTTTCCTAGATTCCTTCAAAATATGTTCTGGATCAGAAATACCTGGATGCAAAGGTGAAATAGGTTTTATTTTAGTTCCAATCCTTCTGGTAGCCACTGTGGACACTACTTGGTGAAAAATTAGTCTAAAATATTTGTTGATTTTGCTCACCTATCAAAATCAGTTGAAAAATAAAAACCTAGGAAAGATATGCTTTAGTTTCAATCCATGGCAATGGCACCAAAGATGTTTGTGCTAGAAATTGTTCCTAGACTACCACAAGAACAAGCTAACACAATCTAAAAAAGAAAACAAAATGAAATTGGTTTTTTATGATTTTGGTTTAAAACTTTATCAACAAGGAGGTAAAAACATAAACAAGCTAACACATAACTAAATCATGAACGAGTTTGAATAATTGGGGATCAAACACATATGAATAAACCATAAACATTACACATAAAACATGGATTCCATCAACAAGATACAAGAATTTGCATGTGTTAAAAACATAAAACAAGAAATGAAGTTGTATGTTGAGTAATCATCCAGATTATAAACAAAATCAGCATAGCAGGTAAAAAGGCTTATCAGTATCTATATAATCAATAATAGTCATCAAACTTACATAAGAGTTATCAGTCTTGGCTTGAGATACATGAGCTTCTAAAGCCTCTGCTTGAGTCAAAAATTGAACCCTACCTCTATCTCATTTTCCTACTTTTATCCTCATTTCATCGAAAATGGTTACATAACTCACTAAACTAAATTTTTAGGTCAAGATTCAATAAAGTTACAAAGATAATTGTATTTTCAAAAATAAACTATTAACTATTACAAAAATAAACTACTCTGTCACTAGTAGTCTTCATAGGTTCTTGGTTTCCTCAACGAACAATGCAATCCCTTCTAAGGCATGTGACTTCCTTTTAGTTTTATGTTTCTCTACTTCCAAATATTCAATCTTCTTTGATAGTCTCTCATTCTGCTGAGTCAAATTTTGAAATTTTTGGTTCCATTCCTCAAACTGGATTTGAGTCTGCCTCTTTCTATTTAAAGCTTCTTTTGAAACAACAATTAATTCCTGGTAGTGTGTGTTGATGTCATCAACATCCTCCCTTAGTATCCTATTAGTCATGACCAATCCCTCATTGGTCTCACTAAGAAAATCAATTTGATATTTATATTGCTTGACACTTCCTGAAGGTTTTAAGTTTATGAATCTATGCACATTCCTTCCCGTAATGTAGAAGTTTTATCTGACAGCCATGGGATATTCATTTTCCTAAAAATCATGTCATCATCTTCCTCATTTTTTTACTACTTCTTCAACAAGAACTTCTAGAGACCTAACTCTTTCAGAGCTGAAATCTATTGACTATTATGCAACCTTATCTCTGCCTGTAGATGACTCTAAACTCACTGAATGCTCTTTCTTAATATGAAATTGCTAAGAAATAAGGATTTCTTCTTCTTTCATGTCTTCTTGTGATGAATAATCTTCAATCACAATGATTTTCTCCTTCATTAATCTAGGGTTTAAAATCTTTTTCATGTTAAGTCTAGGTTTGTTTTTGGCTCTTATTTTTGGTCTCTGCCTCGTTTTTGTTTCTTTTAACATTACAAATGATTTTCCCTGAAACTTTACAGCTAAGAGTTGTACACCATCAACTTTTAATCATGTTACAACAGACTTTCCTTTAAAATTTTCATTTGGAATTTGCACATTATTAGCCTTCAGTTTAAATTGAATAGGAACCTCTGTTATGTTTTCTTGTACACTTATGAAGCTTTGATTTCATTCTAATGAACTCCTCCCATCTTCCTGATCTATAACAGGTCTCTGGTCCTCTTCTGCATTCTCTGAAATCTGTTCTTGATTACCATGAAACACTTGTCTTACCTCTTCACATACATGCTCTTCGAATTTTTGAGTTGAACATTCCTTTTGAACACTGTCTTTTACCAGCTCATCAATTATTTCTCTTTAACCTTTTTACAAGGCTATGCTGCTTGTTCATCTGCCTCTTTTTGGGATGGTATTCTTGCTCACTATGGATACCTGACCAAAACAAAAAATGACCCCAAGTTCTGATGTTTTTCTGAAGGACTGTGCAAACAATCAACTTTATTAGTCCATGATGAAAAATAGATTGATGAGTATGATCTGTATGCCCTTTTATCCTATTTGACATATTTTGCAGGATTTTCAAGAAGAAAAAGGGTAAATTCATCTTAGCTTGTTGATTCAAATGTTACAAGAATCTGACATGATATTTAGAAACCAGAGCAAATCTTCCCTTGCATGTGATGTAGCTTTGTAAAATTCTAATGGCCTCTCTCCCCTCAAGCTTAAAATTTTCTAATTGTACACCTTTCCCCCAATATATGGTTTCGACTTTAGGCAATAGGAAATCTTTTGGATTGAAGGTGAAGGATATTTTCTTGAACAAGAGTTCTCCATCACCTTCTATGCCCGTGGATTCTATTATTAAATTTCTTGTCATTTCAAATTTAAGGGTGTCAAACGAAACGGTATCCTTATCAAAACCCTGAGCAAACCGATATGACACTTCTAGGTTAAAGCCATTGATTCTCTGAAAGAAATCAAACCATCCAACTCTTTGAAACATCGCTTCACAATCAGGAAAAATTTCTTCCTAGCTTGTATCAGTGGGTTCGACTTTGTTTGTTTTACCACTTTTCTTCATTTATGTAGTATAACCCTAGCCCATTCTTTCTTTAAACCAATTCAAAATATTCAAAATTCTTCTCTGCAACAATAAACTTAGAAGCTGAACAAATTCATGACCAACAGGTTTAAAATTTTCAATAATCCCTACAAAATCAACAACATGTCAATGTAGACCACTATTCTTTCCATGATTTCTATATTTTGTCATACAATTGTCATGATGATGAAATGAACTCCTAAATATGCCCTATTATGTCTTGAAAAGATGTCCAAAGTCTTTCAATACTTTACCCTACAATAGCCACGATTTCTAACCACTTCCTTCAATAATTTTACCAAATGAAAACCTAATAGGTATGACCACTATTCCCCCCAATAATCCTTGCATGCTCTCATACACATATCATAATCATCATTGGGTTTTGAATATGCGCTATCATAAGTGTCCAAAAAATTCCACCATTTTCCATTTCAAATAGCCACGATTCTCCTCAATAATCTGTGCCTCCTCTCATACACTTGTCATAATGATCACTGGGCTCTAAACACATATCATTCTATCCTCACAAGTGTTAAACGACTCCTACTATATTTGATTACAAATCATCACCATTATTTTCCATAATTTCATAGGTTCAAGATTCTTGTAGTGCCTTTGTTCATTGACTTACAACCCTATGCTACAGGAATCCCCCTTTTGCATATTTTTTAACCAAGGCTTAAAAATGAAGGTTAGTCATAAAGCTAAAACTTCAAATAAACGTTATTATAAGTTTTTAAGATCTTAAAGATATATATATTAAAATCATTAAATCAAACAACAAGTACTAATTACCAAAAATCCTCAAAACCAACTTAAAATGTAAAGTCATAGTAAATCAATGTTTGAAAAATAAGACAAATAAACTAAGAACAACATCTAGTTATAACAGGTCCCATCTTATACAGGTCGCCAGCAATCAACTGAAAGTCAGGAGCTTTAACCACCAAATTCTTCTTTTGACCTGTGGAAAGTTCTTCTGGTCAGACTCATGTTGCCAAGAACTAGATTATCGGAGCATAATGGTCATCTACCATTTCAACTCAAAACAACTGCGCATCAGGAAGTGCATATTCAATGTTAGTAGGTTCCTCACCTGTCTCAATTTTGGATAAATGATTAGGGAAATCATTCAAGCAACTCAGCTTCACGATGATATCAAAATCAAACTCCTAAAAGAGGAGTAGCCATCTACATATCTTCCCCCCCCCCCCCCCCAACACAGGCTTATTGACTGGATACTTCAAAGTTGAATGGTCAGTAAAAATATTGAAGTGATCTCCTAGAAGATAATTCCAAAATTTCTGTAGTGCATAAACCATCACTAGCCCCTCGCGCTCGGTGGTTGTACAATTCTTATCTACGAATGATAACTTTCGACTCACAAAAGCGATAGGGTCATCCAAGTTGGCGCCGCCTGGCTGCGTGAGTACTACTCCTAGTGCAACAGAACATGCATCAATATGAACATGGAACTCCTTGTTCCAATATGGAAATACAAGTATTGGTGCTGAATCCATCTTGGCCTTCAGCATGTTAAAGCTACTCTAACACTCTAAAATCCATTCAAATACTGCATATTTATTTAATAATTTCTCCATAGGGGCAGTGATCACAGCATAGCCTTTGATAAATTTGCAATAATATCCTGTGTGTCCCAACATTTCCCAAAGCATCTTCACATTGGTTAGCGGGGGAAAGCTCAAGATGAGAGCTATCTTCATAGGGTTGACTAGTAGCCCTCGCATGGACATAATATGACCCAATAGGATGTCGAATGGGGTGTAGAAGATGCACTTTTCAGATTTCAATGCGATTTGATGTTGTTGAAATCTTTCCAGCATCAGTCAAAGGTTGGCCAAATTATCTTTGAGGAGACAGTACACTGTCCAATCATCCATGTACACCTGTAGGAACTTTTGAATGAAATCCTTGAAGGCAGCGATGATGACCCGAGAGAATACCAGTACATGTGCATTCTTCAACCCAAAAGGAATCATTGTATATTGGAAACATCCCCATTTAGTGACGAATGTTATTTTATGTCGATCCTCCTTGGCGATTTTGATCTGGTGATAAACCAAAAACCCAGCTGTAAAAGAGTACATTTCTTGACTACCTACTCCCTCAAGTACCTTATCAGTGAATGGTGTTGGAAATGGGTCATGCATACAGGCATCATTTAGTTTTCTGAGGTCGACGCAAATCCAAACTTCGCTAGTTTTCTTGTCTTGGACTACCATAGGATTGATCCAATAGGACTGATCCATTCCAACTCTTCAACAGGTTTGATGATTTCGGCATCCAACATACGATCAAGTTTAGCTTTGAATCTCTCTTTGTATCATGGATTCAAAGGATATGGTATCTGTCGCATTGGTCTGGCATCTTCCTTTAGTGGGATTTTCATTTCCCCTAGGTCTCCCAATATTCCTTTCATATATGAGAATTTTGTTGAAAACATATCTTGAAACTCATCCAGGAGATCTATGATCTTGTCCATGGTTGCTTCATCCCAGTAGTCCCCAACATTTTCAAACTTCATATTGACTTATGTCCCAATGTTAACTTTCCTAATATTCAGTGGTTGAGTCATGGGATCAGTCGGCACATTCGGTGCTACGACACCTTGATTCCATTCAGTCTCTCAAATATTAATATTCTGCAACTCATCATCATCCTTTGTCTCTCCAAACATGTTATAACACTCCATCATCGATTGCATGTGGAAATGAACATGTGGATCCACCAGATATGTAACTAGCACAACATTCAATACTACATCCTGAATGATCTAGTGTGCATTATGGACGTCAGGATTGGCGCTTGCGAAAATAAAAGTGTGGGTGAAAAAAAATGTCAACTCCTCCCAGGTAGTTATTTCTCTGCGTAACTACATGGACACATATGAGGACCTCAGCATTTCATCCAAGTTATGAATAAAGGCATGGATCCATTCATCCTTTGGTCATGCTGCCCATAGTATTTGACACTCCATCAAATGGATTCTAGGGTTATTCTTCCCATCATACCTCCCAGTGTGGTACACCTCTGAGGTACCAAAACAAATTGTCATCAGCCTGTGACACTACATCCATATAGTAATCATCTTCTTATGAGTTGTCCACCAGCGAGTGGGAATATCCTTTAGTGCTTCCTCCAGTGCTAATAGTTACGGTGGCTCTAAGACTCTTTCTTCAAATACTTCTAAGAATTCAAATATCTTGGGTAACCCTTCATATACTAGTAATTCAACAATTTCAGTCACAACATAATGCAGATATTGTGTAACCAGACCGCACTTTCTAAAGGATGCCTCATGCACACGGGTTTGCTAATTTTTGAGCGCATCATCAGAATCAGAGGACACTAAGATAGCACTGCGCCAACTAAGGTCTCCATTGGTAGTCAGGTGGATATAGGCTTTAGAGATGTTGTAGGCATGATCCCACCCCTTGACAACTTCATCCTTCATAGGTTCAATATATGTCTGGCCCTCGTTTGGATCCATGGGTGCAATGACTCAAATGTCCTGGTTCTCGAATTTCATCATTCACTTCTTAAAATTAATCATGGCCATACTATCATTGTCCCATCCAATCCCCAACAACACAATATAGGATCCTTCTCTATTAATGAATTCAATCACATCAAAGTCAACATATGTTCTCATACCTTCAACATCTACAACCAAGTTCACTACTCATCCAATTGGTTGCACCTTAGCTTGATTTTCCAATCACAGTTGCACAGGGGTCCAACCCAACGTTGGGATCCCCATTTTTTTCCAAGTCTACTTAGTCAGGATGTTCACATCCAATCCCAAGTCTAGGATAACTGATTCCACCTCATAGTCACCTATCTAGATATTCATACCCATCTCTTTACCTGTCTTTCTCTTCTGCAAGGAGTTCACTGTGGATTCCTCCAGTTCCTTGCCTTGACGGTATAACAACCTTTCAAGCTCAACAAGAGCCTCGAGATCTCATTCCAGTGATAAGAATTTATCAAATAATTGTTGCAAGGTACCATGCTACCACGATGGACCTACTTCTAAGGATAAATCAAAGGCAGATGGAATTTCATAGATAGGCGACTTACCAAGATTTCGTCCAATCACGTCTCAAGTTTCAAAAAATGTCTCTTTTTCAGTCACGATATCAAACGGCGCTTTCTTATTCCCAGCTAATCGAACTTGTGTCCGTGGTCCATCATCTCCTGTCATCGCACCTCCATGAGTGATAATGGCAATGTCAACATTCTGCATTCTGGGCTCTGCTAAAATTGTCGCAACTGTTGGAACTTGAGTCTAGTTCATCGATAGAGTCTAAGCCAATGGTGGATTTTTAGATTACTGATGGGTTCATTGGATGATTTACAATATGGTTCTGGAGTGGAACTTGATCTAATCCTGGCTCTGTAACTGGTTCTGGGAGGGAAGCTGATTCTGAATTTGCAACTGGGATTTATTTTTCAACTCCAGAACATTCTTGGATTTCCATCTTACGATTAACTGTGGGAATATATACACGGTATGATCAATCACTACACAATATGTACATGATCACTACAAGTGTGGGAACTCTCTCTAATAATGCCAAAATATTCTACAATTATAAAATTGGACAGATGCATGACCTCGTCCTCCTCCTCATCCAAAGCCTCCTCCTCTGACTCAGAATCCTCAATTGTTGTTGAACAAAGTGTGCTGCTTGAACATATTGTGGCTGTGCTTGAGCCATTGATATTTGATTATATGGCTAATGCAGTGCAAACTGTGGTTTTTGTCACAAACTATGGTTCTAGATGTGGTGGCATAAATTGCATCTATGGTGGTGGTGTGTACTGTGGTTTCAGTTGATAACTTACCAGCTAAGGTTGCAGATGCAATTGTTGCATAACATGGTGACCTTTGCCCTTCACGAAATATGAGTCATATGTTCTATCCTGAAGCAAATCGTATGCCCGACAATATCTATCCTCAAGCCTGACGGAGTGATAGAATGAATAGTATAAATTGGCGGGTTTTGACACCTTCTTTTGCATATAGCTACATTCCTTATGTATATGTTCGTAAACTTGGCATATGTGACACCATGGCACACCACCGCTACTCAACAGGTTCGAAGCTCCAGATAACAGATAGTTCCTAAAGTTGGGGCAAGTATCTTTGGTGTGTCCATCTATGTGACACCGGGTACACCAAATATTTGTGAGATCCTATTACCTTTCTTGATATCATGTAGCTCGAGTGTGAGATTTGCCAGCTATGCCTGAATTTGATTCATCCCGACTACACTCTCCCCGATAGGTGAAGCTTCAAGCTTCATCATGATTTCCAGGGCTTTGCTCTACATTGCTATCTTTTGTTGCATCAATAGTTGTCAGATATGAGAAACCAATTCTGCAATAAACCATTCTTTATGTTGGATGTCACTCATTGAAAAAATGACTCTGGCCATCAATTTCTTGAACCTCTGATCGAAATCCCAAATGGTCTCATTAGGAAATTGCTTGATTTCATTTAGCTCCATAATGTATTGTGCTTCCGACTTTGGTTTCTTGGATTCCTTGATTAGTCCCATCCATATCTCATCCAATTTTTTTGCTGGAGTCTCCTTTGGAAATTGCATAAACTTCATAAACCATTCAAGCGTGCGTCCCCAAAGAGTAGTCGCTAACTATCCTTTCTTTACATCATCGTCAGTGTCCTGTCTAACAGCCCACACTACTTCACATAAAAACCAATACTGCTCGGGATCATCAGTCTCATTTCTATGGAAAAAAGGTAGCTTCATGTCGTCTCTCGCCATCCTAGGTCACCTTCCTAGATATGTTGATCTACTACTAGACTCTTTCTAGCACGTCAGACAAGTCGACATGGGACTTGGAGTTTTTCCTAAGTTTGGAGTAGTGCACGGAGGCATGGGTATGTTTCTGCTATGGTTTGATCTTACCGTGTTTCTGAGCATAGCCTCGGCATGTTCGTCCTTGTTCTCACTGTAGGTTCACTTATTCCTCTGTAGTTTTCCTTCACAGTCTTGCGTTCCGATCACAGCAGGACCTTCCTTGGTCCTCTACCTCTTCTCTATTCGGAACCTTGCTCCTCCCCTTGTACAACCACTTCCTTCCTTGGCTTCCCTCATAATATTGTCGAAACTTGCACCCATCTACCCCTTACCTTATCATTCATCTCCCCCCTTGGTCATAGTATCCACAGCCTTCGCACCCCAATATGCTACTATTCTAGGTGCATTTTGAGTATACCCTTCTCACAAACCAGCATTTTAATTGACAATTGTAGCAACAATAAAAACCTACCTATGGTTCTGTTGAAGAACTCCCTCTCTGCTTCGCTGTAATATTTATTGGTGTCGATAGTGTACTTGGTGATATATCCCTCTAAGATACTATCCAACCATACCTCAATGACTCGCGACACTCTATTGTCAGTTTCTTGTAGTTCCTGGATCAGTTCAGGGGTCCACGATGTTGGATTTCCTCCTTAAAAGTTGGTCTTCTAGTAAGTGAATCGCTCCAACCACTTGTACAATATGTTAGGAAATTCACTAAAAAAGTATTCGTGTGTACCGTTGTTTATGTATCTCGCTAGCCACTTATTTATTGTCAGCCCAGGGTTCTGATTTTCAGATTCAGCAAATTCTCTCAACTTCTGATCAAACCAATCTTGAAGTTTAAGTCACATTGGATGCCACATCCATTCTTGAGTAACCATTTTTTGGGTGCCACATGCCCTCCTCTTAGTGGCAATGAGGTCTCAACAACAGAACCTTTTGTTGGTGCAATCCTAACTAAGAAACCCAGTCAAAAGGGGTTCCACTCTGTCGATGCTCAACATGCCACGATCTCCCTGAGCATTGGTCCAGACAGGTTTTACCCTATCCAGCAACACCTGCAAAGAGGATGAGGTCTCACCCAAGATGTTCAAGGGAGAGTTGTCAGAACCAGTTTTCTGCAGTATAGAAGTAGATAGGGGCATCAGAGAGTCATCAACTTAACTTCCAGATCTAATCTACTTGCTTGATCAGATATAGAACCCTTCATTATGTTGCATCATGCATTCATCATTATAGCAGATCTACCAGTGGGAAAAACAGATCTAAAAGATGACAGTACTCATAAGCAGAAAGCATCGCTTTATCCATTCATATGCAGATATATTCACCCTTCATCATCAGAATCACAGTAATGCAAAGAAAGAAAAGATAAAAAGACAACCGGAGTTCAAGTCAATCCCCATCACATCATATTAATTATGTAGAATAGATCGCAAATTGAAACAGACAAGGATCCAGTATCATGTCACATTGTCTAGCTTCGAACAAAACCTATTTTAAACGATGCTTTGTTACATGCATAATTCTTCTATTTATAGGCTTGTGCCTTTGCATTCAAGTTCGAATTCTAACTAATTTCTAACTAAATTATAACTGATTTAACCACTAAGGACTAATATTCCGAAGAAATGGTCAACTAGTACAAAAAGTGACCTGAAAATATCAAAAAGTGGACTATTTTCCGCCTATTGCGCTATCTTTACCTTGCGCGATGCTACATGAGTATGCACAGCATCATAGATTATACACAACTCACTTACTCTCAACTCCTTTCCAACATGTACCATTTGGCCGCAACACCTGTAAGTGTGCAGTGGAACAATCTCAATCTCATAAAGTCATCCACTATGTTGTTCGAGGAACACCATAAGTGAAACGACATTATATGGTTATGGGGGTCCTCACCCACATTTCCCTCAAACTTTGGGAGTTATGATGGGAGATTTGTAGGCATGGGATTCCAGTGTGATTGGTGACTGATGGGGTCATTTGTTAATATTTCCAAATATGGTAGGTTAAGACTAGCCATTAAAGGTAAGCTAGACCTGAGGTTGGCTCAGGATACACCAGCAATGGTGCCAGTGTTCGTAGGAATATATTTCCCATGCATGGTTTGGGGTAAATGAGGATGACCCCCTATTGTGAGGATAATCGGGATGGACGTGGAAGGGCCACTTCCCTTAGGCGAAACATGTGGAATGGTGGAAACCATGGTATATGGTGTCACGGGAAACCACTAATGGGTGGCATGCCAACAATAGCGTGTGTAGTAGTGATGGGACCACTACAGGGGATACTCATGATGACGGTTGAAAAAGATATAGGGATCACTACCAACAACCCCTCAATAGAATGGATCTAGTTGTGTGTCGGCCATGGGGTTTGAAGGGCCAGTGAACAAAGTGGGTTCGGATTGGTAGGAATCTGAATCGAACTCAGAGGCTGTGTGTTGCTTTGAGGGTGGTGAGTGATGTCGAATATTTCTTTGATGGTGGCGGTTCAAGGAACTGAACTGAGGGGTGTGTACCCTAATATGATAGGAATAACATGGTGGAGTAATGGTGGATGTGGTAGTAATACGAGATGAATATGGACCCCAGTTTAAAATGGATTCCTATTACTTCGAAAGGACTCACTTGGCCACCAAGGCTATCTGGCGGCTTGTGTATTGGGGTAGTACCCCTCACTCCAAGGTGCAGGTAAAAATGATAATTGCTTGGCCACACATGAAAAATCTTTGGCTTTCCTCATGGGTGGGAATCTAGTCAATATGGTGGGGGTCGTTGCCCTTTTCGCTTGGTAGGTCCTCTCAATGGCCATCTACTTTAGGGTTCCTTTGGGACTCCTCACAATGAGTTTTATGGAAAATCCCAAGTACTTCCCATAGTTTTACGGATGTGACTTATGTCCCAAACCGAATGTTATTATGTTAATTGATTCTTTTTAATGTCTCTACTCGAGGTCATGAACCGAGCGTGTTTTTTTAATGGTGTGATTGTGTATCCATCTGTATGTAAAAGGTTTCCTTCCAATTCTTGAAACAAAAATGGGTAACAAGGGTTTTTTGTAGGAAATTAGTAAAGGGTTGTAACAGAGCAGGTCTAGATAGAAAATAAGGTTTGAACAGAGGGTTAGGATAGACAAGGGTCTAAACCAGTCATAAAAACAGGCTGAAGGATGATAGTCACACTTGTCGAAGGAACAGGTGTGGTGTGGGTCGCACAGAACAGGAAAGAAGCGGCAATATGGATAGTAAAGAACTGAGTCGCACAAAACATGAGGTTTAACACAACTGGGTTTCTCGGAACAGGATTACAGGAGTGACTAGGGTCGCTTCTAGCACTGAGACAGGCGTGATCTAGCTCTGTGAGAAAGGTTTCACGTATCAAGGTGGAATTTGTGACTTGATTCATTCTTATCGGGGTGAAAGAGGAGACTGAGTCATAGCTAACCACCCGATAAGGGCGACTATGCCCATACAGAGAAACAATAGGAAAAATGGGGTTGACAGGGGCCGAGGGAGCAGGCACCAATGCAGAGGAGGTTCAGACCGGCCTCGTTGGGGGGGTGATCGGTGAATGTGAAGGGAAGAAACTAGAAACAAACCTATAATAAACATGCAAAATAGATATTTTTATGGAACGACCAGTGGAGTCGCCAAAACTATAACAAGGATTTCTCCCTTGTTACGTGCAAAAGCACTAGCCTTACGTCAATGAGATTGTAAGCTAGAGTTCATGAAAAAACTTATGACAATAAGAAATATTAGTAAAACAAAAAATATATATATGAGGGCTACACTAGAACACAATGCAAATAAACTAAATATTATACCTTTTTTCTTGAAAGTGGGCCATCGTGGTCATCTTAGAAGTGATCTGCCTCTCCACAGGTTGGTTCTCCAGGTGGGTATGGAGGGTGTCTCAACGTACTAAGTGGGAACGGTATGCAAACGGGGTGGTGGAAAAGAGGTGTGTGAATACCTGAGAGCTAAAGGTGTCCCTGTGTACTCCCAATGGAAAAAGGTTATGAAAATTGTTTTTGGGGTGATCTTCATAATGTATTTATAGTAAAGTTTTAAGGTTTTTTGACCCAAGGTTAACCCATGGTATTTTGCTGTGGTTTTTTTATCTTATCTCTTTTTTAGGGTTTTTGACCATTTTTTAGGGATTTTGACCCTCTTTTAGGGTTTTTAACCCTTTTTGAAAGAGAATAAGGGTAAACCATAGTAAATAACCATGTTTTGGACCTTTTTGTTGAAAATATAATTCTAAAGGTCAAAAGTAAGGGAAATATGTTGGAAATATGATATATGTATGAAGTTTGGGCCATGTAGAGCTAAGTGAACAATTTTTTGTGTTAACAACAGCAATATGGATAAGATAGAACAGATAAACAAGACACGCGATTTTCACTGGGGAAACCATAAAGGAGAAAACCCCTCAAACTTCCTTGAAATAGTACAATCACAAAGAATATGTCATAAGATGAACAATCCTAGTAATAAGAAGTCTCCAGCAACTATGTATCTCTCCTCCTTCTCTCTCTCTCTCTCATGCAAACGTTAGTGAGTGTGAGGTGTGTATAAATGAGGGAGGGTGCCTTGCTATTTATACTAATAGAGTGACTAACCTATTACATGACTGGGTCGACCTCTTACCCTAACAGTGCTGAATTCTCCTATAGAGACTCCAAAAATAGATTATATGATGTTTCACTAGGGACTATTTCCCTGACTTACAACAGTGGTTGTACCTCAAGTTCTATACACAATAATGACATCTTGAATGGAGGAAAAGACATCTTCGATGGGTGTACAACAACATACAATGATAATATACATCATAATTTATTGTGAAGTTACAAATAAATCAACACTCCCTCTTAACTAGGAAGGTATTCTCTCTCATCCACAGTCATCAACACATTTGGTCCAGTCATCATCACAGAGTCATCATCATAGCTGTTGCCATCATCATCTTTTTATCGATCATCGAAAGGTACTATCTGTCATCGGAAGTTTCTAAAGAGCCAACCCTTTTTCATGATGGGTGTATGCCTAATTCTCATCCATGTATTCATCACATCTATGAGAAAACCATTGCATAGGAACAATCCAAGACCTTCTTTACATTGCCACGAAAATAACCTACGTCTCCTACCTTTATCTCATTATATCCAGATCATCTATTTTGTCCTGAACAAAACAAAACACACAAAGAAAAAAAATCACAACCATATGTAGACCACCTGGGTTCTATCACCATAGTAGTATGATAGGATATTTCATGTCATCGAAACAACTGATAACATCTACTATGCGAGAATTGCCTAGGAGAACACTTGGTGCATTATGTATCTCCACGATCGGCCTACGTTCTACCAGTAAAGGAGAATGTCCTAGGTGCACCTCAATTTATTCATGGCATTATCATCATAAACATGGGAACACACACACATATAGATATATATGTAATGACTGATTACGATCAAACAACCTGCTACACTAGGGATTTTACATTCCAGGTCAACTTCAAGGACTTATTACATCTGAACAACCTGCATCTAGGATCTTTTCCATTGAGACAACATTTGGGGCATATTATATACAAGTAATCTACATACCACTCTAGGGCTCTTTTTACACTTGGATAACCCATAGGACTTATTACATTCAAATAACTTGTGTAGCATGTCAGGGCTCATATTTACATTCGGATAATTTGTCTCAGGACTTATTACATCCAAATAACTTGCATACCAAGTCGGGACTTATATTTACATTCAGATAACTTGTCTTAGGACTGATTACATCTAAGTAACATGCGTATCACATCGGGGATCATATTCACACTCAGACAACCTAAAATACTTATTACGTCCAAGAAACCTGCTACACCAGGATCTTTTCCTCTTGGACAACCTATCTCATTTCCCATGTGAGATATCATGCATCTGCGTATTTTGGTCTATTGTTATTTCTAGCATAGAAACATATCATGATAGATTACATCCAATGATAACCTGTGAGCTTCTCCAGGACTTACAACATCCAAAGACAACCTATAAGACTGATTACGTCTAGTAAACCTACGATCTTCGCTAGGAATTTATTATTAGAAAATCTATCTCTTTATCTATGCTATAACTCATCACTCCCTCTTTCGAGGGGTTTCGTCATATATCACACCAAGTATTTCTCTGAAGTACTCAAACTTCACTCTAGTTATAGGCTTGTTCAACACATCAGCTATCTGCTTATCCATTGCCACATACTGGAGTGTCACTGCTCCTTTATGCACCATATCCCTAATATAGTGGTACTTGATCTCTATGTGCTTTGAATTGTCATGGACCACAGGGTTCTATGATAGCTTCATGAAACTTTGATTATCGTAAAAGATACAAGTCACATCTAACTAGAGATCAAACAAGTCAGATAGTATCTTCCGTAACCACACTACCTTGCAACTAGTCAAGCAAGAAGAAACATACTCTACCTCGTATGTACTTAGTGCTGCGTATGATTGCTTCCTACTAAAATAGGAGATCATTCTAGATCCCAAACTAAAACAACAACCTGAATTGCTCTTCCTATTAGGCGCACTAACTTCCATATCCAAGTTAACATAATCATGTAGGTTAATATTTTAATTCACATCATACTTGAGCCCATAATCCATTGTACCCTTCAGGTACCTCAATACATTCTTTGTAGCTATTAGGTGAACATATCTTAGATCCGTCATGAAATGGCTCAAGGTGTTCACTGAAAAGCATATGTCAGGTATTGTATTCATCAGATACATCAATGATCCAATCATCTGACGATACATCGTGGCATCAAGAAACTCATATGAAGAATCACACATAAGCTTCAAGTTTTCTTCCATAGGTGTGGCTATCGCCTTGTAGTCCAACATTCCAAATATATTCAGAATATCCACTATATACTTTCCTTGACTAAGGAAAATCCCATTTGCATTCTTCCACACCTCCATTCCTAAGTAGTGCATCACCCCTAGGTATTTAATCTCAAACTCTGTATAAAATATCCTCCTTGCATCTTTAATGATTTCATCCTCGCCTGTTAGAAACAATTCATCAACATATAGCAGGAGCATCACTAGTATTCTTCCTTCAACCTTGAAGTAAAGGTTGGAATCCAATTTACTCTTGGTAAATCCTTGGCTCACCAAGAATCTATCCATCCTATTGTACCATTTCATTGGTGCATGTTTCAATCCATACAAGGCCTTCTTCAATTTGCACACATGAGTCCTCTTGTCATGTGTCTCAAATCCCAGTATTTGTTCCACATACACTTCTACCTTGACTACACCATTCAAAAATGTTGTTTTGAGATACATCTAGTGTATGTTCCATTTCATAACTGCAACCAATGCAAGTATGGTCTTAATGGAAGTGTACCTTTCCACGGGTGCAAATGTCTCCTCGTAGTCTATGCCTTCTTTCTATGACAAGACACATGATATGATTCTTTCCTAGTATTTCTCAATGCTTCCATATGAAACATGTTTGATATTGTAGATCCATTTCGAATTCATGATGGAATTATTTTTCGGCCTTGAAACTATCTCCCAGACATCATTCTTCATGATCAGCTGATACTCCTCGATCATGGAATCCTTCCATTCTTTATTTTATCCATCCTCTTCATAAGTGGTAGGTTCCTTGTCAATGATGTCTCACAATAGGGCTACAAAGCTTTTGGAAGGATTTGGTATTTTCCTTTCTCTATGCATTCCTTCTAGAATTCCATACATTTCTGGTCCTTGTATGAGCTCTTGTTCCCATGCTAGTTTCCTCTTATGGGAGTCCTTCTCAAAAAGTATCTCTACCAGCTCTTATGGTTCTTCCATGTCATGGTATTCAAGGTCTTCTGGAATTGTTTCTCCAATTTCCATGTCTCAGACTCTCATTTCTTCAAGTTCCTTGACCTTTAAATAGCTAGCCTCATAGATATGAAGTATGTCGCATCTTCATCAAATTTTACATCTATGCTGATGTCGATATTCTCGAATACCATGAAGTATATTCGGTAGGAATTTAATGTATCACTGTATCCTATGAATATACCCTTCCTCACAGAAGGATCAAGCTTGGTCCTCTTCTCCTTTGGGATATGTATGTACACCAAGCATCCAAATATTCTAAGATGGTTAACTTCTAGTTTCTCTCCCAAGAAATCCTCTTCCATAGTTTTTTTGACAAGTACTCGACGAGGAGTATGGTTCTATACATACACAAATTTCCTTGTTGCTTCCAACCAAAGGTGCATATGTATATCCTGGTCATGTAGCATTGGTTTCATTGCTTCCATTATGGTTTGGTTCTTTTGTTTTGCAACCCCATTCTGCTAAGGATTGTATGGCGTGTTCAACTCCTTCTTAATCTCATACTCTCTATATATTTCCTTGAATTATTATGAGGAATATTCTCTGTCATTGTTTGACCGCAAAGTCTTAATCTTCCTTTTAGTTTCGTTCTCTGCCAAGGATTTATATTCCTTGAACTTAATGAATACTTAATTTTCCCCTTTCATGAAATATATCCAAGTATTACGTGAGAAAACATCTATAAAGAAAAAATAGTACACATACCCACTTAATGAGCTAGGAGACATGGGTCCACCTACATCCAAGTGTATTATCTCCAGTATTCCTTTAGCCTTGCTTTCACTGCTAGGAAATGTCTTATTTTCATTCTTTCCTAGTGAACATCCTTTTAAAATGCCTTCATGCTTTACCTAGATATATGAAAGTCCAGAGACTGCTTTTCTTGCCATCCATAGTGCTCTGTAGTGCACATGTGCAAGACTTTGGTTCCATATTTCACTTGGTTCTATTGACTGATGAACCAATTCTTGTTCAGGATGTGCTTTTAGTTTTTACAATTCATTCTCTTCTTCTCCAATAACTGTTGCATCATCTATTGTATTTCCTTTAGGACACATTAGAACTTGGACATCGACAAATGAAAATCTCATTCCCTTTATATATAGTGCAGATATGGAGAGAAGATTCTTCTGCAATCCTAGAACATACAACGAATCCTTCATCTTTAAGGATTTCATGGAGTCTATCTTGTATGGAGCTAATCCACTCCCTTTTATGGGGTATTGATAATGATCCCCAAGTTTCACCTTTTGAGGTTACTCATGCTTAGACATATTAACGAGTGATTCCTTCTAGCAAATCATTTCTCTTCATGTGAGATAGTTCCCGTAAGTGTTGCGATTTAGTACATACTCTTCATCTGAATCATACTTCTCTCTTCTAAATTTTTTGTTTGTTGGTTCATCGTCTTCAGAAACATGAAAATGGTGTCTCTTTTTCCTAATGGGATAGTCTCTTGCAAAGTGTCCCTTTTCATCAAAAGTAAAGGATCAAACATTGGAAGGATCTCTCATGATATTCTTCTATTCCTTCTCCTTATTCTTGTTGTGATTATAGTTCTCTTCCTTCACATTATTCTTGTAGTTCTTCCTGGTGTGAAATGTGAGATAGTGATCTTCAGTTTCTCCCATCCTCTATTATATTATTACAAGTCGAGATTCTTCTTGTGTGCACTCTTCTCAGAGTCAGCTGAAAGAGATCAACTTCCTTCTTACACATATTCCTTGAATGAATGGGTCCCATGATCTAGAGAGACCATTCAAGGTAGTCATCACTATTTATCCTTCTTCGACATTCTCTTCATCTGCTTCAAGTTTTTATTTGTTTTGAGAAACCCTTGTGAAGTAGGAATGTATATTTTATGAGTTATATATTTTCACATTCTACAAGTGGTTCCTCAAATTCATCATTCGGTTGATGTTCTTTCCCTCAAACATCCTTTTCAAAGCATCATATACTTCCTTCGGTGTATTGAATGAAGACACGTGGGGGATGAGGTGATCCTTAATAAAATATACAATGATTACCTTGGTCTTAGACAATTTCTTCATATGAGTAGCCTTAGCCTCATCTCCCTCTTGTTCTGAAACTTCTCTAGTGATGTACTGATCCAAATCGTTATCTTGAAGGATCAGGGATATTTTGTACTTCCATGCTTGAAATTTATCAACCCCTCAAATATTGTCCTCAAGCTAAGTATGGTGAGTCATCTTTTCAAATGAGAACCTCAAATTGAAATATCAAAGTTTTAGATCTTACCAATTTAAGGTGTTCGACCTGGTTGTAGAGCTGGATGACCTAGGGTTTGGCAGAGAAGCCCTAATTTTCTAAACTTAGAGTTTGGGAATTATATTTGGATAGAAATATGTGGCTCCTTGAGGTGATTTTCTCAACATGGTCATTTCCTAAATATTGAGGTTGGAAGCCTCAAAAACTTGATTCCCTAGTTTCTCCTGGCACTAGTGACATGGTCAAAATTGAAAATTCTTCAAATCTGAAACTTCTTCCACCAAAAGATGCGGCCTACTGAGGCAAGTTTTCCTAGCCCTATTTTCTTGATGATCTATGGAGAGAAGACCTTTAACTAGGATGCTCTAGTTTTTGCTGCTGCACAGTGCCTTCTTTCAAAGATGATATGATACCATGTTATTTTTCTTAGATCTTATTATCTTAGTTAGGATATTTATCTGAAAGAATAACAAGTACAACAATATGGATAATATAGAACAGATACACAAGACAGAAATATTTTCATCGAGGAAACCATAAAGTAGAAAAACTCACAAAATTCCTCATAATAGTACACTCACAAATATTGTGGCATAAGATGAACAATCCCAGTAATAAGAAGTATCCAACAACTATCTATCTCTGCTCCTTGTCTCTCTCTCTCTCATGAAAAATTTAGTGAGTGTGAGGTGTGTATAAATGAGGGAGGGATCCTCCCTATTTATACTAATCAAGTGACTAGCCTATTACATGATTGGGTTCGACCTATTACACTAACAGGGCCGAATTATCCTAGAGACACTCCAAAAATACATTATATGATGTTTCACTAGGGACTATTGCCCTGACCTACAATCGAGGTTGTACCTCAAGGTCTATACACAATAATGAAATCTTGAAAGGAGACAAAAACATATCCAATGGGGGTACAACAACATACAATGATAATATATATCAAAATATCTTCCGAAGTTTAAATGCATCAACACCAACATCACCCATAGCTTTGACACATGATACTTTGTGTTCCAGGATCTCATGGCCATGTCGATCGTGTGGTGTCTCTTGTATTATTCGTTTTAGTGTCCCATCTTACATGCTGAATGATAAGTCTTCCTCGATCATATGTGTTTATCGAATCAACTTTTCCACCATAGGGTGTCCCCATAAGAATCACCCACATAGAAAATTTTCCCTTTAGTAGATACCATTTCTATTTTATCCTCCCCAATTGGCTCACTCACCAATGAAAATTTTCATCCTCCAACGAAGACCTAGGTCCACTACATCCTTTGCATGTCTCCTATGCATTAAGGGATCTCCATTGAAGTGTTGGATTGAGACATGATGGACACTCCTCGGGTGCACCATGTTTTTCATGATTATTTTTCATTTTCAATACCTTTGTTGTGTTCTTCATTACACGGGGGTATCTGCTCCATATGTGAAAGATAATGACTATGACATTTAGCTTCCAACCCTTTAAGAAATGGTGCAAGACTCATAAAGCATGTATCATTCTGCAACTACCATATAGGAAACATTTTCCCTTTGTTTAAATTGCATTCACCAGCTCTCCTGCCGATAACCATAGGGTCCTAAGTTCCTGATAAGGATGTCTGATCAACATCCTTATTGAGAATAACATGATCCCCCCATGGGTGTGGGTAATATTATAACACAACTACCATAATTTGGCACCCATGATGTTGAACCCCTCCAATCCTGAAGTATTTGACCTAGGTTGAAAATATCAACCCATATTTCATCATTTTATAATTACGCATTTACTCTCCCACCTTAGAAGTTGATGGCATCAAATCCCTCAGCACATGTTGCAATATATATTTACAATTTACCACTCATACATTCATGAGTAGTTCACCATATGAAATATTCTTCATATAATCACCCCCTAGAAGACAACAATGAGGCCCCCTCCCTCCAAAATAACCAGTCCTATTCAGTTATTCCCATAGGAACAATCTACATGGCATTGATTCTTTGGGAACCCATCTTCGCTTCTGCAAAACAACCCTCGCCTCATTTTCGAAAATTTTCCCTAACCCGATAAAAACTGTGGGAACTACATCCATCATCAAATGTATTCCCCAACTCACCAAACATTGCTAGAATCCCATGCATCGTCAAATTGGTCTCCCGACATGCCCAAAATTGTGGGGACCCCACCAATTACTATTTATATATAAATGATTCCCCAACACATGCAAAACTGTGTGAACCACTCAATTCTCTTGGAAACAAATCCTCGATCACCTTTGATTGATGTAGTTGAGTCTCCCTATCCCCAACGTTATCAATTTTGTCAATCAACGTTCCATCAATACTGTGTCTCCAACAAGTCCCTTCACCTGTGGTTTTTCTCCCTCCATTACACTCTGTCCCTATAATTTTAAGAATGTTTCCATCAGTTACTCCCCAATTTTACATCAATCAAAGGAAGTCACAATCCCTACTCCTATAAGCCAGTATTATGTTAGGTCAGTTAGTCTCATAGTTGGTTACAACATGACCTTGGTTCACAAGATAAGACCCTTGTATTATCAATTTTGTTAGTTCTCATTGACATCAAAACATCATATTCTGAAACTTGAATTCGTTACAATGGTACCTTGGGATCCCTTTCAACCAATATAAGGGGCCTCCTTGAACTAAGTAGAGAGAGTCATTAGTGCTCCCTAGGCTTAGTGGTCTCCCTATGCTCAATTTCAACAAATCTATCGAATCAGGGGGAGTTGCACATTTTGAATGTAGTAGTGTTCACATTTTCCAATCATGGGTAGAAACACATATGGTACAGTGAAATCCCCCCTTTAGTGACTTCACCATTATTTCAGTCCCCCACCCATGTAGGATTCTCCTAATTTTCAATAGTTCTGCTTCTTAGGCACAAGTTACATCCTTTCCAGGTTCATGTACTCTCACATGTATTGAAGTCACCTTAATCCATGTCCCAACATTTTTATGACTTGACCCCTTAGTCTCTTCATTTTGTATCCACTTTAGTAGATCTTCACAAGCATGGGTATGCCTACCTCATTTGTATAAAACAATACTATTCCTTCCATCCATGGAGAAAGTATTCATCCACACATGCCTAAAATGATTTCAATAACCAGAAAGAGAAAAAAAAAACAATGAGGCATTATCGAATCTACAATACCCTATGAACCTCATACATTAAGGGAAATCTGTTAACGCTTAAATCTTGCACACATGCAATATTTTCACAATTTACACAGTAAGGTGTCATCAACATATAACATGTAGCCCAAGTAAGACATCCTAATTAGATCCAATAAGCAGTATAAGTCCATAAATGCTAAAGAACATTCGAAAGACAAAACTACATGGCCAAATATCTATTTATATGCATGACCGTGTGTATTACCAGCTTAGTTCCCATGTAGTATCTGTTAGATTTTTATCATTTAAGAAATATGATATTAGGATATTATCTGAGAGAATAACATGCACAGCAATCAATCACAAGAGACAATAGACACAAATATTTTCCTCGGGGAAACCATAAAGGAGAAAACCCCGCAACTTCCTAAAAGATAGAATGAGCACCAATGGAAGAAGTAAAACCCAAAGACAAAAAGATGATCTCTAATAGTTGTTCTCTCTCTCACTTGAGTGAGATTCTCCTCTCTCACCTATGCAGTATAGCTGGGTGAGTGTGTGTATCAAATAGATAGACTCACTCTCTATTTATACTAGTTTCTGACTTGACAATCACTTACCAGGGCTGACTTCTCTAGCAGAGTCTAATAACCCTAGTGCCCCACAACTGCATGGACTTTACCCCCTGATCAACAAGGAGGGTTAACCTCTATGACTTTACATGACTTGATTACATTAATGGTTCTCCCAATAGGAATATCGGGGACCAATGAAATACAATATATGAAATATACAAGTGAATACATTCTGAATTTACAAATACATCAACACTCCCTCTTAACTAAGAAGGTATTCTCTAGACACAATTCATCAACAAAAGTCCTCATCACTAGATCATCATCAAAGATGGATCATTACTGGATCATCATCAAATATGGATCATCACTGGATCATATCAAAGCTGGATCATCATTGGATCATCATCATCATGGCTTCCGCTATCTCAATCAAATGGTGTTATTACTCAATTCTACTTGTCATGGGAATTTATATAGAGTCAACACTTTTTCATGTTGGTTATAGGCCTAGCCTCCATGTAGGTCTTCATCTTCTTTAGCACTTATATCTGACCATGGGAGGAACACATCTAGAATCCATGTCAGAAAGGCTTGCCTAGCACTTATATCTGACCATGGGAGGAACACATTCAACATCCATGTCAGAAAGGCATGCCCAACACTCACATCTAACCATGGGAGGCCTACCCTATCACCATGTCAGAAAGGCCTAGCACTTACATCCATTGGCATGGTAAGACACACCATCTACCATATGAGGAAAGGCCCATCACTTACATCCACTGGCATGGTAGGACACACCATCTACCATCAGAGGAAAGGATCTGCACTTACATCCACCGGCATGGTAGGACACACCATCTACCATCTAGGGAAAGGATCTACACTTACATCCATCGGCATGGTAGCACACACCATCTACCATCTAGGGAAAGGCTCAGCACTTACATCCACCGGCATGGTAGGACACACCATCTACCATCCGGGGAAAGGCTTTGCACTTACATCCATCGCCATGGTAGGACACACCATCTACCATTCAGGGAAAGGCTCTGCACTTACATCCAGTGGCATGGTAGGTCACACCATCTACCAACCGAGGAAAGGCTTTGTGCTTAAATTTGACCATGGGAGGCCCAGCCTTCCACCATGTCATAAAGGCTCAGCACTTACATCCACCGACATGGTAGGACACACCATCTACCATCTGGGGAAGGATCTACCATCCGAGGAAGGCTCCGTGCTTACATATAACCATGGGAGGCCCATCCTACCACCATGTTATAAAGGCTCAGCACTTACATCCACCAGCATGGTAGGACACACCATCTACCATCCTGGGAAAGGATCTGCACTTACATATGACCTTGGGAGGTCCATCCTTCCATCATGTCAGAAAGGATCTGCACTTACATCTGACCATGGGAGGAAAAAATACTACCACCATGTCAGAATGGCTTTGCACTTACATATGACCATGGGAGGAACCAATACTACCACCATGTTATAAGGGAACATAGACTTATCACTTCCCCTTGGAAGGAACCTTGATCTAGAGAACAACAAGCTTCTCCCTGAAGTACTCAAACTTCACTATGGCCATTTCTAGCATAGAATTACATCAGGGATGATTACGTCCAAGGATAACTTGTGAGCTTTTCCAGAACTGATTACATCTGAGGACAACCTACAGGACCATTTATGTCTGAGCAACCTACGAGCTTTGCCAGTATTTTATGCTCAGACAACCTGTCTCACCGGCTATGATAAAACTCCCTCTTTTGAGAGATCTTGATCTGGATCACGTACTGGATCTTGATTGCTCCTCTCTTGGTTGTTCTTATCACCATGTAGGACTCCTTCTTGCTAAACCAAGAGATCACACCTGATCTCATACTAAAGCACCACCCCGAAGTGCTCTTCCTATCAATGGCACTACATGCCCAATTTGAATCCACATAACCCTCCAGGTTAGTCTTCTGATTTTCTTCATACCTGAGACCATAGTCAATTGTACCCTTCAAGTACCTTGGAATATGCTTTGCAACAATCAGGTGAACATGTCACATATCTATCAGGAACTGGTTCAATGTGTTCACAACAAAGAAAATATTTGGTCTTGTATTCATCAGGTACAACAAGGACCCAATCATTTGATGATACATCGTAGCATCAACTGAATCTAATGAAGCATCACTCAATAGCTTCAGGTTCGATGCCATAGGTGTGGTCATGGCCTTGCAATCCATCATCCCAAACCTCTTCAAGATCTCTACTACATACTTCCCTTGTCCCAGGGAGATTCCATCTGTATTCTTCCATACCTTGATGCCTAGAAAGTAGTGCATCATACCCAAGTCCTTCATCTCGAACTCAGTAGCAAGTCTTCTTCTTGCAACTTTAATGAGTTCCTCTTTTCTGTCAAGAACAATTCATCTACATATAACATGAGCATCACTAGTCTTCGGCCTTCAACCTTGAAGTAAAGGTTGGAATATGGTTTACTCTTAGTAAATCCTAGAGCCATCAGTAATTTTTCCATCGTCTCATACCATGTCGAATCTCAGGATCTTCTATAGTCATTCCCTCTGAAGTGGGGCATCATTCTCCCTCTGCCTTTCATACTCTATGTGTAGAAACATTATGTACTGGAGTGACAAGTAGCTTCCTCTGCTACTAATATTCTATGTATCCATATAGGGTCACTAGATACCAAGATCCTCTATCTTGAAAATGTTCTTCTCACACCCATCTGTGAGCTTGTCATACTCTATAAGCATTCATCTTCAACCTTGTAGCAAAGGTTAATATCTTCATCACTCTAGGTGATCTTCAAGCTCCTCATGTATGTGTTATCCCATGGGTGCCTTCTGAGCTCATTAAAGGCCTTCTTTAATTTGCAGACATGAGTCTCCCTGTCATGTGTCTTAACTTCTACTGGTTGCAAATGTCTCTTCATAGTCTATGCCTTATTTGCATGAGAAGCCTCATGCTATGAATCTTTCCTTGTATCCCACGATGTTTCCATCTACTGCATGCTGGATATTCCAAATCCATATCGAATATACTACGGGCTTTCCTTCAGGTCTCGATACCGCATCCTAGACATCATTCTTCTTGAACTGGTACTCTCCTTCCCTTTCTTCTTGGCTACTTCTTCATAGCTGGAAGGCTCTGCATCAATGATTTCACTCAACAATGTCACATAACTAGAGTGTTGGAACAAGTCTCATCCTTCTTTTCTTGTAGATGATTATACGTAATCTTTCCTACAAGTCAAATGCATTAGTTGTATGTTTAGAAACATTTCATAATAGAAACTTCTTATGCATAAGGATATAATCATGCAACTATTTTATCCAATACAACATTCATCCATATCTTACGAAAACTTTCTAGATGCCTTCCATCTCTACCATGAAATCATTGAGATTATGCGCTAATCCAATATGTCAGCAAAGAGGTTTCATTCTAGATAAGTAGCAATGGAGAGCTGTATAGCACCATGGGCTACTTACCCATCACATGCATAGTAGTAGTATAATGGCATTAATGCAAACATTCTATCATGCATAACACATCAATTGAATATAAACAAATGCATAACAAAATATAATCATGAAATGACAGTTGAATACTTATCTTTATTTCTTTTCGTGGGTATACTCCTTCTTGATCCTTCAGCTTCATCATCTTCTTCATTCGTAACAACATCATTTCTTATCCAAATGCTAAGATGGATAAGAGGTTCTTCAAGAATTGAGTCCTTCATATTCCTCATCACTTGAGGGATATTCTTTTAATTGTGAGAGCTAGATATTCAGGTGTTCCCATATTCTTTTCTCTTATTATGAGTCGAGCTTCTTCATGTGTGCACTCGTCCTAGATTTTGCTGAAGGTAATCACTTCCTTCTGGCACACATTTGTCGAATGAATGAATCCCATGATCTTGGGAGGCCATTCAAGGTGGTTATAACAATATCTTATTCTTCTTCGATTGCTTTGTCATATCATTGAACACTTCCTTTTGGTGTCTTCAAGGATGACACATGAGGGATGAGATGATCTTTAATAGAATCTACAATGATTCTCTTGGCTCTAGAATTAGCCTCATCTCCCTCTGGCTCTTATAACTTCTTTACTGAAATACTGATCAAAGTCAATTTCTACAAGGATCAAGGAGTTCCTATACTTTTTCTGATTTATATTCTTCCCTTCAAAATGGCTTGGTCAAGGAGTCAAGCATCTCTTTAGGTGTATTTAGGTAAGACACTTATGGTATAAGGTGATCCTTGATTGAATCAACAATTATCTTCTTGTCCTTTACCAATTTATTCTTGTGTAAGGCCTTAGCCTCATCTTGCTCTGGAATTGGAACCTCTCCACTTATGTAGGTGTCCAATTCATTTTCTTCAAGAATCAGTGAAATCCTATATTTCTATGATTGGAATTTTTCAGCTTCACCAATATTTTCATCAAGCTCATGTGATAGGTCATTTTGAAATGAAAACCTCAAATGTAAATAGCAAAAGATTAGATCTTACTG
This sequence comes from Pseudotsuga menziesii, assembly GCA_001517045.1. Classification (NCBI taxonomy): domain Eukaryota; kingdom Viridiplantae; phylum Streptophyta; class Pinopsida; order Pinales; family Pinaceae; genus Pseudotsuga; species Pseudotsuga menziesii. The sequence continues at coordinate 36,272 of LPNX010644918.1, forward strand.
ATTTGAGGTGTTCGTCCTCGTTCTGGATCTAGATGATCTAGGGTTTGTCAGATAAACCCTAATTTTCAAACTTTGAATATTTCAGATCTGATTGGATAGAAATATGTCCCTCCTGAAGATGAGCTGAGCATCATACTCATTTTCCAAAAACTGTGATCAGAACTGCAAAATATCTGATGCCCTAGTTTTCTTCAATTTCTTCTGCAGAATTTCCTTATATTGTTTCTGCAATATATCTGAATGTACTACTCCCCTATGTCTAAAATTTCATATTGTGGTATTCTAGTCTGTCCTCTTTCTAAAAACATAGGTTTTACCAGAATTGGTTTCACCAATTGCGACTTATGAGAGTTTTCCCAAGGTGAATTATTTCAAAACTATTCAGCATGGCGAATTTGTACGGACTTCCACATATCACTGTTTCACAATTAGGGTCTAAAACATTTACCATGGACACTACAGTCCATGCCCTATCTGGAACATCTTGCAAAATTTCAGTTGGACCTTCGTAGCCCGATATATTGCAATTATCCCTAGGTGTCGGTTTTAGGGATGAATCCTGGGAGAGGATGGAACCCTGATTTAGAGGAATTGTATCTCCCTGAATATAGAGAATATGAGGCTGAAATGTTTACATAGTTTTCAGAACAAAATTTTATTTGTCCTTTAAAAATTTCATATTTTGATCCTTCTCCAATCTCGAGACAGAGAGAATGTACCAAAACTACTAGTTTTAGTATTTTAGGGTTTTCTGGTCTGGGGTCAAATTAGGGTTTGAATTTCCCGTAGTTTTACCCAACCAAAAACTTTGATCTTGGTCTCTAAATTTCTATTTCGAGGAGGAGATAAATCCTATGCTAGGCTCACTCAAAAATTCCCCTTCTATGAAAATCCCTGATTTCCTGGGGCAGTGACTGAAAATGCTCGAAATAAAATTTTGCTTCGACAGAAAGATGCATCGTTCAATGGAGAGTTAGACTAGCCTCCTTTTGCTGATGGATTGTGGAGAGAGATCCAGAAAGTAAGAAGCCCTAGATTTTGTAGCTACACAGTGTCTTCTTCTTAGGTAAGCTCTGATACCATGTTATATTTTTATCATTTAAGCAATATGATCTTAGGATCTTATCTGAGAGAATAACATGCACAGCAATCAATCACAAGAGACAATAGAGAAAAATATTTTCCTCAAGGAAACCATAAAGGAGAAAACCCTGCAACTTCCTCAGAGATAGAATGAGCACCAATGGTAGCAGTAAAACCTAAATACAAAAAGATGATCTCCAACAGTTGTTCTTTTTCTCACTTCAGTGAGCTTCTCCTCTCTCACCTATGCACTATAGCTGTGTGAGTGTGTGTATCAAATAGAGAGGCTCAATCCCTATTTATACTAGTTTATGAATTGAAAATCACTTACCAGGGCTGAATTCTCTAGGAGAGTCTAATAACCCTAGTGTCCCACAACAGCGGGGAGTTTTCCCCCTGATCAACAAGGAGGGTTAACCTCTATGACTTTAGATGACTTGATTACATTAATGATTCTCCCGATAGGAACATCAGGGACCAATGAAATACAATATATGAAATATACAAGTGAATACATTATGAAGTTACAAATACATCAACAATATCTACATGGATTTTACCTCAATAACCGTGCTACCATCGAAACAATGGCATCTCAATCAACCACACTACATTAAAGGCGCATCAAAGATCCATCACCTCCAAAAATTCAAATTTCTCTCCTCATGTACTTGGGCTCATTCAATATCCCCCATTATGTACCTTGAAACAAGTTCACGACGATATGGGGTTCACTCTTGGATCTAGTTGTTTCGTGGACACATAATCTCCTATAAAAGGAAGGCATGGGAATGCATCTTAACAGTTTCCCCTGTAATCCATGGTACAACTTGAGGTGACTTCCATTGATGAGAACCTTCATAAGTTGTCCTACCAGAGTGGTAAGTTTGGATGCACCTGCTTCTTTGATGAATAGGATACGAAGTGGACCTAACCATCTCATCCTCAATTAACTTTGATCCTTTATAAATATGATGCATACATCTAAACAAGTGCGTTGGGTTCTAGGGTATTTCTTTTTATGTTTATGTCATGCCATAATTTCTATCTCTCCTTCTCAACCACTTGATTTAACCCTGTGATAAGTTGATCTTATTATGGTTCTATCATTTCCTCTAGTATGTGTTAAAGTTTCATCATTTTTCATGTTAGTGGCAATAGTCATGTGCAGGATAGGGACAACAAATTCTAGTGGCATCACTACTTATTTTCTATAAACTAACCTAAATGGCATGTGTTTTTTGATACTATTGCACATTTTCTTGTATTCCCACAATACTATTGTATTGAATTGATCCCAATTGTCGCGTTTTACAGTGAAGACCTTTGTGCACACCTTCTCCAAAATATTATTGAATTATTCCATTGTACCATTGGCCTAGGTATGGTATAGGGTAATATTTTGGTGGTGTATCATGAACTATTCAAATATCACGTAGATGGTGGAATTCAATAAAAGGGTTCCTTGATCGCTCATCAACACCTTTGGGAATCCAAACCTGGTGATAATATGCTTGAATATGAATCATGGAGTGGCATCTGAGGTGTGATCCTTCATTGGCATAGCCTCTGACTATCATGTCAGTTATTCTTTCACAGTAATGATGTACCAGGTTCTAGTTTCACAAATTGGTTGGTTGATAGGACCCACAAAATCAATCGCCCATTTCTCAAAAGGTTCAAGTTCAATGATAGGGAAGAAAGGCATCTCATCCTTGTGCGATGGATTTCCCACTCATTGGAAAAGATCACACTATTTCCAATACATCTTAGTTTTCTAGAATAAAAAGGCCATCAAAGTCCTGGGTGCAACATATTGTGTGTAGTAGCCTTCCCTGCATAGAGTCCTTCCATTTCCATCATGTAGTTCTTGCAAGATGAGTGATCGTTCATGTTCTATCACACACCTACACATTATGCTATTGGCTCCTAAATTTTGGAATTGTTCTACAATCAATTGAAAAATAATCACTTACCAAATTCCTATGCTACGAAACTATGTAATATTTTGACGTGCGACCAGTGGAAATTAATGTTGCAATTTCACTTAATTGATAAGGTATGGAATCAATGTGGAAAAACTAGGAATCAACAAGATAATCATCCAAAATTCCTATGTCTTAGCCACATTCAATCCTCGGTAGATTATTTGGACCAATAGTATGCTTCCTTATCTTGACAACAACCTCAAATTGAAATTCTTGAAATAGGATAAACCATCGGTAGATGAGATCCCCCAATGCTGGCTTGTTAACCAAGTATCTCAAAGAAGAATGATCTATAAAATACTTGAAGGTACTCCCCAATAAGTAGTGTCATAATTTTTGCAAGACGTACACCATCACTAAGCCTTCACACTCATTTGTGGTATAGTTCTTCTTAGCTATAGATAACTTTCTCTTGATGAAGGAAATGGTGTGATCAATGTCTCCCTCCCTTTTTTGAGATAGCAATGCACCCAATGCTAGTGATGATGGATCCACATGCACATGGAACATGTGCCTCCAATCTAGAAAAAATAATATTAACACGGTAACCAATTTCTCCTTAAGGATATCCAACACTTGTTTGCACTCTTGCGCCCATACATACTTGATCTCTTTCCTCAAAAGATCCTCTAACAACATTGTAATATTGGCATAGTTCCTAATGAATTTCCTTTAATATATAGTGTGTGCTAGAGTTGTGCACAATTGTTTGACTGATGTCAGGGATGAAAAATTCAGAATGACCACAGTTTTTGTTGGATCAAATAGTAGACCTTCCTCACACACAACACGCCACAAGAGGATCCCAAATGGGGTGCAAAAAATACAACTCTTCGGGTTTAGAGAGATTTTCATTTTCTTGCAACAATATAACATGGGTTTTAGTACTTGCCAGCAATATTTCAACATAATTAACATTGTCCAGTCATCCAGCTATATGTAAAAAAACTTATGCATAAATTCCTTGAACGCATCCACCATTATTCTTGAAAATATGGATGGTGCATTCTTTAGGCCAAATCTCATTACATTATAGGAAAGGGATCCCAATTCCTTCACAAAATTAATTTTCATGTGATCCTGCTCTTCTATGTAGACCTAATGGTATCTAAAGAATCCATTAGTGAAAGAATAGTCTTCCAGTCCTCTTACATTATCTAGTACCTCATATGTAAATGGTGTAGGGAACGAGTCATGGATACATGCATAATTTAGGTTCCACAGATCCAAATATATATGAATATATCATGTCTTATTGTCCTAGACCATGATCAAGCTGATCCATTTTAATTATTCAACCATAAAAATAATTCCTACATCTAACATGCAGTCCACTTGCTTGAGAACTTTTTCCTTATATTGGAGGTTCAAATTATAGGGTATTTTCTTCATTGGATTTACCGCCTCCTTTAGTTGAATATTCATCTCTTTGAAATAGCCTACAATCCCTTTCATCTCTGAAAAATACAGGGAAATAGATCTTCAACAAGTCAGCTATTTGGGTGACTATCTAGTTATCCCAATAATCGCCTATGATGGCCATCTTAGGTTCCTCGTTGGTGCCAATATTGAATTTTTGTGTCTTAAGGGGCTCTCTAAAACTTGGCTCTGTATTGGTGGATTGACTATCCTATACCATGCCCTCTCATACATTCTCCATGCTTTACAAATTACATGGATCATCTTCTTCCACTATCAACTTTCTAGCAACATATCAGTTTGCTCAGTCATTCCAAGTCCTAATAGTATGCATAGATTTTCTTCTCTGTTGCATCATATTGAGGTATGTAGTGGGGTTTTCACCCCTACTACATGCAAAATAACTAGCCTTGTGTCAATGGGATAGTAAGGTAGAGTTCATGAAAAACAACTAAAACAACAAACAATATGAGTAACAATAAATCAAATAAACTTCTATGGCTAAACTAAATCAAAGAAAATACAAGAAAGGTATACCTTCTTTCTGATGAAATTGGGCCACCATTCCCTTCTCGGAAATGGTCTTCCTCTCCATAGGATAGGTCTGTAGGTGAGTACAGAAAATATCTCAACATACTATGTGAGAATAGCAAGGAAACGGTATGATGGAAAGAAGTGGGGTGTGAATACTTTGAGAGAAAAAGTTGTCTCACCATACTCACTGAATAAAATAATGGAAAAAAAGGGATAGGAATCTTTTGATAGAAACTTTCACACTGTTTTTATAATATGTTTTTAGGGTTTTTGGCCTTTTCTCTCTTTTAGGGTTTTGGAACCCTATTTAGGGTTTTTATCCCTTTTTGGGGTTTTTAGCCCTTTTGTGGGTTTTTTGGCAATTTTTTTGGTTTTTATCCCTTTTGTGGGTTTTTGGGCCCTTTTTGGGAGAGAATGAGGGTAAACCATAGTTGTGAAGATCAAAAGTAAGGGAAATAGTGTAGGAAAATGATATATGTATGTGGTTTAGACCAAGGTGAGCAATTATTTACGTTAACGGATTTCCCCATGATGTGTGAGGGCGGGAGCTCATCGTATGGCCAACAGACATCATAGGACCATAGGAATAATGGAGAGACTGGAGAGACCCATGGAGAAGCGATGCTTCCTCGTTCAAACCACGGTGGATCTTGGTTTTTTATTAATGGTTTCAAACAATGGGTGAGATACATATAATATGTGACATGTATATGGACGAGGCAGGCATACCCATGCTCGTAACAATGTCAAAAGAATAAAAAATGGGATCAGGGCTCAAAAATATGGGATTTGATTGATATATATACAACTGATGTTACATAATGTTGGCCTAAATGAGAGGCTGAATACAATGGTGATCTAAAGAACTGACATATCAGAACAATGGAATTCTCATGGAATGCAATATCTTCACAACTGATGCTCTGTTGAATTTGGAAGTGTACATAACTATAGGGATTATGTGACAGAGAGTCAGAATCTCTGTGGTACCATATTTCGCATTAATTGATGGAGATACACGGAAGCACTTTATTGGGAGCTTCTGAACATTGTTTCCAATGCAACCCAGAAATAACATGGGACATGAACCTTTATGGGTCCTATAATAGACTCAGCAATGTTCTAGAACCAGGTGACGACTAGGATCTTCTTCTGAATAACAAATGGACTAATTCCCTGTATGAATCTCAATGATGCAATGATGTAGCTGAAGTTGAGCACGTGAGACACAACCACCCCAAGAGGCACTAATGAATCCTCTCAAGTGGTCCAAGGAACTCATCAATAAGGTGAATGGAACCAAGATACAGGGACCTCTAGGTCTATTCTTTGGAATATATGTGTTGATGTCGATAGAGGGAGACCTGCAACTAATCAAGGCAATAATGTTTCCTTGATGAGAACCAAGAGGGGGATAATCCAATGTGTGGGACAATCTAGGGACTGGCACACTGAATGGGGGAACATGGGTAGGGGAGTATGGGGACCCAAACTTCCTTTGTTCAGAGTATGACAAGAGGGCTGACTTGGAATCAAATGAAACTGACTCATGGGAGAGGGATCATAGCTGTAATACTGGGAAGATAGCTATAATGGGAACTACTAAGAGAGGTCACCGAAACATGACTATTCATGGGATCCAAGGAAGACTTGTCGTTGAATACTCTGAACAAAGGTGACCCGAGGGGGAAAGATTCCAAACTATAATATATGGGGTGCTGCCAAAAGACACTGTTATGACACGATCTCATGGATTTTTAGAGAGCCTGAGAAAGTAAATGCTCAATGTATTTTCATTTTTAGAGAGTCTCAAAACAGGAATAAGAATTTAGTGTGGTCTCTTTTTCATATGTATTCTCATGAGTCTGAAAAACAATAAAATTGTGTGCAAGAGAGCTCTCCCAATCTTTGGGGAAGGAATACTTCTTTACCATTGGTAGTCTAATTAGGCCGAAAAAGGTTAACCCTATATTGAATAGATGGGAATTCAAATAATTTTACGCGCATGAATGAAACCAAGTTTGCTCGGTAATATTTTCTTGATGAGAAGGATGGAAAAGATCTTAAAGATAACCCATGATGATATTTTTTGTAAATTTGGTCTAAATGCCTGAGAAAGCGTAAAAGGATGCAAAGGGAAACATTCCTGGCCTGAATGTACCAAGGTGGTCCTTTTCTTATGATAGTCTACATAGTCCAAAAAAGGAGATAACCGAGGCTACATAGATGCCCTTTCAAATACTTTAACGAGCATGAAAGGAATCAAGCGTGCTCAACGATCTTTTCATTCTTTTAAAAGTTAGAAAAGATCTTAACAGAAACTCCAAAATGGTCAATCACGTAAGGGGAAAGTGTTCGATATATGGAAATAGGTTATGTCGTGAACATGGATGATGGGAATAAATGCAGAACACTGATGGGCCCCCCTTGTGAGATGATGGATGGCGGTCAAAGATGGCAAACTATGTAGTATGGATGGAGCGAATGGCTCGTGAACATGCCAATACATACAAGGGGAAATTCATGTTATGGCATGCAAACTAAGGTGGATTCTAGGAAATGGCCTGGAAAAGCATAGTATGATCATGAGACAAGGGTCTCATCAAAAGACAAAGGACGGAAGACCAAACCTGGTGGTGTAAACAACGTCTCAAATGGACTTTGGATGACTCTGATTAGCAACCAGTGATACTGCCCCTGGTGCAGTTGTGCACAGGGAAAAACTAGACCAAATGGAGGCCTATGGGTATGCAGCTAGCTCAACATACAAGGTGTGATTCATGTGGTGGCACGCAAATCAACGTGGTCTAGGAAATGGCCCAAAGAATCAGTAGGGAGGGAGACAGTCTAGAAGTTTGTTTCTTGACCCAAGAGATTTCTGCACAATGGTGGCATCTTCCTATCCTTTTAGAGGATGATTCATACATGGGCATGAAATACTAGGGAGATACGGAGAGACCTCTACCTCTGGGAAAGGTCTTGGGACCTAATGGTATGCTAGCATAGTGGTATCCAAATCATATGTGCAACATACTGTGTGCATGTGTAGATGTGGGACCACACCCTCCAGTGGGATACCAACAGCGCAGGGGTAGGGAGGATGTGTTATATCCACCCGTTCATGTGAAAATGATGTGATGGAGTTCTACAATGGACTCATTATGAATAGATGTGGAGTAACTACTGGAGGAGGTCACCGACTCGTGGTAAAAACAATGCAAAACAAAAAAGATAAATAAGAGTACTCATGGTGGGTTACTTCATGCATAGAACCTCTTGACGTAGAGCCCAGTGTGGGATACTTCAAGAGGTGGCCATGAGAGTCAGCAAGGATGTATGCCCCCTTGTTAAGACATTGATGGATGACATATGGGTCGTACCACATGGAATCAAAATTCCCTTTCCCTACCTTATCGTTGGATTTAGAATAGTGGAGGACAAGGCCACCCTCACTAAAGGTGTGAAGGTGGACATGGGAGTCAAAATGGGACTTAAACCGAGTCTTGGGTACTTCGATCCTATGGAGAGCAAAATGACATGCCTTATTGTTCTATTCGAGTGTAAGTAGGGGTTCTTCTAATGGTGAAGTATCATGTAGAATTTTATCAGCAAGGCGGGGTGTTAGAATATGGAATTCAATGGGAAGAACCAACTCCACACCGTGGACTAAGTGAAATCGGGGAAAAATGGTGGTGGTTTTAGAGATATCTCCATCATTGCGAAAGTGGTGTCAAGATAGATCAGGTGGATCTTCCATAGATGAGGAATGGGAAAGGAATACTGGAAGTACAGATCATGTAAATGGTGTTGGTCATGTCTGAGGAAGAAGTCGGATGGTGGATCTCCTCAAGGATGGTAATATCGGATTCATGGGAGTGATTCCGAAGGTCACGAAAGGCTGACCGATACTTAGGAAATTTTGGGAAATGGTGAGAGTAGTGTCCATACAAGCCACAAATTACACAAGAATGGTTGGTACTCAATGAATTATTCTTGACTATTGGTGGATCTGGGATGATGACTAATGGACTACCATCAGCTATATCCATAGTGTCCATGTGTGTGCGAAGGATAGATAACTCTGGGAAATTTTGTGTTGTGTGGCCTTGGATATCGCATAAAGCGCAAGGTGGGGTCAAACAAGGCTCGGATGTTACTTTGGTGGCCTTAACCCCAGCCTTCTGTGGGAGAGAAGGGGCAATTTTGGGAATGAAAGGTGTGTTCAATGGGCCAGGAGGAGGGTGTGACTCCATCTCATTAGGTTGGATGGGAGTCAACACAACCTGGGGAATCTGAGGTGGGGTAGTTGGTTCAAGGTACCACACGAGAATTCCCAACATAAAATTAGGTAAATTAAGAGTATCCATTACAGGCTTGCTCATGATACCATATGGTGGAAATAGGAAGGGAATCGTGTAGACCTGGAACGAACCCCAATAATCCTCGGGTGATAGTGGTTGCAGTTGAAAATAATGTTGTGATGTGGTTGGGATGGTACTAGATGTGATAGTACAAAAATCCATTGTGTCAGTCAGCAGAGGGGGAGGTGGTAAATATGGGAAGGTGTTCTCCACAGGAGTGTTGGAAAATAATATCGGGCCTATAGCAAATAAGGAAGGGATAGACACGTTGTCAATGGAAATATCAATGGTAGGAATGGCATGTTTCGGTCTAGCTGGACCTTGTGGATCGTAGTAATTCATCTAGTCGACAGTCATGATCTTTCCATCATGTGGAAACATCAGAATTCAAAACACAGTGGATGCCACAGCTCTGATGGCATATATGTAGCTACGTCTAAGAAGGAGGCTATAATCAAGTTGGGAGTTAATAACCTCAATGTCAATTAAAACCATTTTACCAGCTAATGAAATAAGAACATTCGAAAGAATTCCCTGGGCCTTTGTACAGTAGCCATCGTAGGCGCGGAGGGTGGTAGTGGAAGGTTGAAGGGTAGGGGACTTGAGTTTCTTCTAGACAAAGGTCAACATAACACATGTGGATGCCCCTTCATCAATGATGCACTAATGTATGACCAAATTATAAATTGAGACCGGAATTTGGAAGGTGATCATGGACGGCATCCTGGGTTATCCTTGATCCAGATCAAATGTGATCAACTTGGAACCAGAGGGATCAACGACACCTAATGCAGATAACAACGCTTTCCACTATGTCAGTAATTTTTTTAGCACTTCTAGAGTGGACATGGTTGTAGGCGATTGATCCAAGTCATCAACAATGCTATCATTTAGGGCATCTCGAGCAGTCATGTTGTTGGTGATACATCATATAGGAAACCATGGGACTCTGGCTGCCCCAACCATGGGGGGTATAGGTAAATGTAGGGGCATACTGGAAGTGTTAGAGGTGTATGTCGATGATGGGTCAATGCTTTATGTGGTGGATCCATATTGGTTACACTGAGTCTGGAGGTTAATGTCGGATGACACCGTCATGAGGTGATGGACTCTAGTCTCTGCAGGTTGGGCCATGACGGGGGTTGAAGGAGAAAGTGGGGCCAAGGGTTGGGTTTCAACCAATCCTTGGTGTGGTCGAGGTTTTTGGAGGACCATAGGGGGAGGGCCTGGTGGTGTTGGGTTAAGCTGAGCATGGGCTGTCGTATTGCCATCCTCTTGAACTTCATTCTGGAGAAGCTGTCGGACACGATCCATGTGAGGGAACATATGTGTGTAATGACCATGGGTGTTTGATAGAGCACAGAGATGATTGGTCCATAGATGTGGGTTCTTTCCTAGCCGGTCATCATGCTAGGAGTTATGTGCTAGAGGGTTGGCACTGTTGTTGGTGGGGAGGTTAGGTTGTTGGTCTTCTCCTTGCAGTCGATTATTACCTCGGCTTATTCCTATATTTTTCTTTCCCTTCCCTTGTTGGTTGTTGGGGGCAGGTTGGTTGGGAAGGTTTTGCTGAGTGAAAACCTATCCCATGGAAACCAAAGGGGACGAGGCTGGAGCTGGAGTGTGTTGCACCAGTGGCACATAATAGACCAAAGGAGTTGGAGGGGATGCAAATCCAACCACTTGGCATGAATATGATTTTCCCGACCAAGTTGGCCCATGAAAGTGTTGATTTGGTGCAAGAGATGCGTAGGAGTGGGTGGCTCCGGACTCAACCATCATCTGTGAGTAATCAAGAATGTAGTTTGCTTGTGAAACACTATGGGTGTTACTTGGGTGTGGTGGAATCATGGGAAGTGCTGCATAGTACTTATGGTGTTGTGTGACAAAGCCGATGACTCCATCTGTAGTGTGGGATACACCTGGAGTATCACGGTGGGAGGTGTCGGCATGGGGGGCATCTGGTATGATAGTATATATATACCCATATTTGGCGTAGATTAAATCAAACTATTGATCCTTTAAGATGGCCTCCTCCTCAAATCAGGGTCACTCAGAGGATACATCCTTGGCTATGGGTGGGAGTAAGGCCTTTAAAAACTAGTCAAGGAAGATCTTGTCATCCAATTGGATATTGCATAGGCTACGTCGTCATTTCCACTCATGGATGTGGTCTGTGATGTGGGTAGTTTTATTTTGACGGCATGAAAATAGGATCTTGTTATATTTTTAACATTAAGCTAGCATTATATTAGGATCTTTAACTAAGAGAATAACAAGCACAGCAATCAAACACAAGAGACAATGAACACATTGTTTTTCCTCAGGGAAACCATAAATGGAGAAAATCCTGCAACTTTCTGAGAGATAGAATCAGCACCAAAAGTAAAACCCCAAAATAGTAATATGATCTCCTGGCAGCAGTAGCCTCTTTCTTCCTAGCCCCAGTGTCTTCGTCTTCCTTAGCTATGCGCTACAACTGAGTGTGAGTGAGTGTGTGATAAATAGAGAGGCTCACTCTCTATTCATACTAATTCTTGACTTAAGAATAACCTATTAGGGCCAAATTCTCTAGGAGATTCTAATAACCCTAGTGACCCAGAACTGCAGGGACTTTAACCCTTGATCAATAGGAGGGTTACCCACAAAGACTTGACATGACTTATTGACATTACAGAACCTTCTGATAGGAACATTGGGGCATGACATGACTCAAGTACATTACAAACACATCCTGAAAGAAACATCAGGGTAAAATACATAAGAAATATGGATGAATACCTTTCAAAGTTACAAATACATTAACACTCCCTCTTAACTAGGAAGGTATTCTCTTGACACAATTTATTAGCACAAGTCTTCTTATCTATATCATCTGGATCATCATCGAGTCCTCGTCATTTTAAATTCATCTCCATCTTTGGATCTGGATCATCGTTGGAATATCATCATTGGATCTGGATCATCACTAGAATATCGTCACTAGATCTAGATCATCACTGGATCTGGATCATCACTGGGGCATCATCACTGGATCTGATCATCACTCGATATAGATCATCATCATGAGTATTATCTCATGATTCTTCTCATCATAATAAGTTCTACAAAGCCAACCCTTTTTCATGTTGGTTGTAGGCCTAGCCTCCATGCAGGTCTTCTTCGGCACTTATATCTAACACTAAGTCAGAATGGCCTTCCCAACACTTACATCTGACCATGAAAGGAACACATCCAAGACCATGTCAGAAATGCATGCCAAGTACTCACATATGAAAATGTGGAAACACATCCCACAACCCTGTCAAAAAGGCCTAGCACTCACATCTGATCACGTGGGAACACATCCCACAACCCTATCGGAAAGGCTCAGCACTTATATCTAGCCATGTGGGAACACATATTGTAACCTTACTAGAAGGGCTCTACACTTACATCCAGCCATGCGGGAACACATCCTACAACCTTGCTAGAAAGGCTCTACAATTACATCCATCCATGCAGGGACACATCCTACAACCTTGCTAGAAAGGCTCTGCACTTACATCCGCCAAGCAGGAACACATCCTGTAACCTTGCTAGAAAGGCCCTGCACTTACATCCAGCCATGTGGGAACACATCCTGCAACCTTGCTAGAAAGGATCTGCACTTACATCGAGGTTGAGGGTTCCTGGTAATTGACCAGGTGCCTCCATTATCCCTGACAATGGCATCATCCCTTATATATGATCAAGTCATAACACATCCCTCAATCACATCAGAATGGACATGCACTCATATCTAATCATGTGGGAACACATCCCATAGTCATATCAGAATGGCCGTCAGTCCTAAACCGAGTATTCTTGGTAACTAACCAAGCACCTCCATTCCAAGAATGGCAATAGCCCTTATATCTGATCATGTAGGAACCAATCCTACAGTCACATAAAAATGGCTTAGCACTCATATCTGACATGGAAGGAACCAATCCTCTCACCATGACAAAATGGCTCAGCCCTTACATCTAGCCATGGAAGGAACCAATCCTCTCACCATGTTAGAATGGCTCACAGACTCATCACTTCCCCTTGGAAGAAACCTCGATCTGGAGAACACCAAGCTTCTTCCTGAAGTATTAAAACTTCACTATGGCTAATGGCTTCATCAACACATCAGCTATCTATTCATCTATCGCAACATACTGGAGCTTCACTACTCCTCTCTACACCATATCCCTGACATAGTGATACTTGATCTCGATATGCTTCAACTTGTCATGGAACACTGGGTTCTCCGACAACTTCACACTACTCTAGTTGTCACAATATATACAAGTAGTTTCTAACTGGAGATCAAATAAATCACACAGTAGCTTCCTCAGCCATAATGCCTCACAAATAGATGAACAAGCTGTGACATACTCTGCTTCAGCTATACTCAGTGCCACACAGGATTGCTTCCTGCTGAACCAAGAGATCACACATGATCCCATACTGAAGCAACACCCTGATGTGCTCTTCCTATCAATGGCACTACCTACCCAATCTGAATCAACATAACCCTACAGGTTAATCTTCTAATTCACCTCATACTTGAGCCCATGATCAACTGTACCCCTCAGGTACCTCAAAATATGCTTTGCAGCAATCAAGTGAACATCTCTCAGATCTGTCAGGAACTGGATCAAGGTATTCATAGCAAAGCAAATATCTAGTCTCATGTTCATCAGGTACATCAAGGACCCAATCATCTGAAGATACATTATGACATCAACCGCTTCTGATGAAGCATCACTCAATAGCTTCAGGTTTGATGCTATAGGTGTGGTCATGGCCTTGCATTCCATCATCCTGAACCTCTTCAGGATCTCTACTATATATTTCCCTTGTCCCAAGGAAATTCCATCTGAATTCTACCACACCTCCATGCTTAGAAAATAATGCATCATACCTAAGTCCTTCATTTCAAACTCAGCAGCAAGCTTCCTCTTCATATCAGCAATCAACCCATCCATACCTGTTACAAACAGATCATCTACATATAGTAGCAGCATCACTGGGTTGCCATATTCAACCTTGTAGTAAAGGTTGGAATCTGCTTTACTTTTGGTAAAGCCTAAACTGGATAGAAAGCTGTCAATTTTTTCGTACCATGTCCTGTGTTCCTGTTTCAAACTGTACATGGATTTCTTCAATTTACACACATGAGACTTTCTATCATGTGTCTCAAAACCGAGTGGTTGTTCCACATACACTTCCTCTTCCACTACACCATTCAAGAAAGCAGTCTTCACATCCATCTAGTGTATCTTCCATTTCATCACTGCAGCCAGAGCAAGTACTGATCTGATGGAAGTGTATCTGGATACAGGTGCAAAAGTTTCATCATAGTCTATTCCTTCTTTCTAGGAGAAACCATGAGCAACAAATCTTGATTTATATTTTTCTATGCTACCGTCTGTAGCATGCTTGATCTTATAGATCCATTTGTAAGTTACAACCGACTTCCCTTTTGGTCTTGGGACAACATCCCAAACATCATTCTTCATGATCAATTGATACTCTTTGATCATAGCATCCTTCCATTCTTTCCGGTCTGCCGCTTCTTCACAATTGGAAGGTTCTTTATCAATGAAATAAAATAATAATGCTACATATCCAAAGTAGGACCTTGTCCTCTTTCTTTCTCTGTGATTCTCTTCTGGAGCCCCATATCTTTCTGCACCTTAGATAGCTTCTCATACCCAAGCATATTTCCTCTTATGAGTATTCTTCTCCTGAGGTGGATCTACAGGTTCTTGAGGTTCTTCAAATTCTTGATCTTCTTTTTTCATGGTTGTGTCATGAATTCTGGGTTCTTTTGTTTCTTTAGGTTCTTCAGCAGGTCTCTTTCTGGATTTTTTGTAAGCTGAGTCTTTGTCAAATTTTAAATCCCTGCTGATATCGATCTTCTTGAATCTTGGGAAGTATATTTTTTAAGCCTTCAAGCTTTCAGAGTATCCCACAAATATACCCTTCTTTCCTGAAGGATCTAACTTTGTCCTCTTTTCTTTCAGAATATGTATGTACACTCGACAACCGAATATTCTAAGATGGTTGACTTTTGGTTTCTTTCTGAAAAAGACTTCTTCAGGTGTCTTATTCTCGAGTACTCTATGTGGAGTACGGTTCTATACATACACTGTTGTTCTGGCAGCTTCTTCCTATTGATGCATGGAAAGACCTTGATCATGAAGAATAGCCCTTGCGGCTTCCATGAACGTTCGATTCTTTCTTTCTGTAACCCCATTCTATTGTGGACTATATGGAGTAGTTAACTCCCTCTTAATCCCTGAATCTTTGCATAATGATTTGAATTCATTTGAAGTGAATTCTCCACCATTTTATGATCGAAAGGTCTCGATCTTCTTCTCTATGTGGTTCTCGATCAAGGCTTTGAATTCCTTGAACTTGCTGAATACTTCATCTTTGTTCTTCATCAATTAAATCCATGTCTTCCTAGAAAAATCATCAATAAAAGAAACATAGTATGCATACCCGCTTAATGAACTTGATGAAATTGGACCGCATACATTGGAGTGAATTATTTCCAAGATTTCTTTTTCCTTGATCTCGCTACTTGGAAATTTCTTCTTTCTATTCTTTCCTTTCGCACATCCTTTGTAGATTCCATCATGTTTTGCCTGAATTTCTGGAAGACCTTCAATAGCTTTGCTTACAAGTGGTAGTGCTATGTAGTGCACATGTGGAAGCATTCTATGCCAAAGCTCATTTGGCTCTACTATGTCATGGACTAAAGCTTTTTCTAGATGGCCCTTCAATTTGTATAAACCTCCCTCTTGTTCCCCAATCACTACTGCATCATCAAAAGTCTTTCCCTTTGGCCACACGAGAAATTGGCCATCTAAAAATGTAACCCTCATGCCTTTTGCATCTAATTCAGATATGGAGAGGAGATTCTTCTTTAGTCCTGGTACAAACAAAACATCTTGCATCTTCATAGAATTTCCAGAGTCTAACTTATAGGAGGATTCCCCGCTACCTTTTATTGGATACTAGTAGTCATCCCCAAGTTTCACCTTGTGAGGTGAGTTATGTTCATATAGTTTCACAAAGGATTCTTTGAATCTAGTCATATGTTTGGAAGCACCACTATCTATAAGCCAATTATTGCTTCCATGTGAGATAGTTCCCATGAGAGCGGAGATCAGCACATATTCTTCATCACTTGAAGAATCATCACTTTCTTGTCTAAATCTCTTTATGGAAGGTTCATCATCCTCTACAGCATGAGCATGATGTATTTTCTTGTTTCCCTTATTCTTATGGGAGTTAATCTTGTTTCTAGGATAGTCTTTGGCAAAGTGTCCTCTTTCATCACATGTATAACATCTTAATTTAGGTAAGTCTTTTCTAGTGTTATCTTTCTAGTGGAAGTTCTTACCTATGTAGTGATGAGAGCTTCTTTTGCTTTTCTTGGAGTGAACTGTGAGAGCTTGATCTTTTCTTCTTGAGCTGCTATCCGAGCTTCTTCTTGAGAGCATTCTTCCCATAGTCTGCTAAACTTGACTAACTTCTTTCTGGCACAGATTCCTTGAATAAAGGAGTCCCATTATCTAGGGAGACCATTCATGGTGGTCATTACAATCTTTTCATTTTCCACTTCTTCATCTATTGCTTCCAGCTATTCCTTGATCTTAGAGACCCTTGTAAAGTAAGAATGGATGGTCTCTACATTCTGGATCTTTACATTCTTTAGTTGGTTTCTTAGAGTCATCTTCCGGTTTATGTTCTTCCCTTCAAACAATTTGGTTAGGGAATCAAACATAGATTTAGGTGTCTTTAGGGAGGACACCTTTGGTATGAGGTGATCCTTGATTGAATCATCAATAATCCTCTTTTCCATAACCATATTCTTCTTGTGTAAGGCCTTAGCCTCATCTCCCCCTAGAACTGGAACCTCCTCATTGATATAGGAGTCCAACTCATTTTCTTCCAGGACCAGGGAGATCCTATACTTCCAGGCTCGAAATTTATCATCTCCCTCAAGATTTTCATCAATATTGGTATGATGAGACATATTAACTAAGAACCTCAAATGGAAATACAAAATATTTAGATCTTACCAGTTCAAGATGTTAGATCCAGATCTGGAGCTGAAATTATGCAGTGCTGGTTTAGGAGCAGATTAGGGTTTGACTTTTTCGAAGTTCTGTCCAACCAAATGCTTTGATCTTGATCTATAAACTTCAATTTTGAGGAGGGAGATCAATATAGGATTGGGCTCATTGAAAAATTACATTTCTATGGAAAGCCCTAATTTTCGGTAGTAGTGTTAGGTCCAAAACTGAAAAATCTCAGAATTGGATTCTGCTTCGTGTTATACCAAAATCCTGTCACCATCATGTGATAAGAACTTTGACATACCTACTTTCCCTGAATCCCAGATATTGGAGTGGAAACTCATGGTTATTATCAATCTTCCATGAAAATTCCTAGCACCGTGCTTCCTCTGTTGTCCAGAAGCAGTACCTTGTTCGCACCGCCTATCCCTTATTGTCCACAAGTAGTGCCACCACTTATGGCCCTTAGTCCATAAGCATTTCTTACCAGAACCGCTCTGTCATTTAAGGAGAAACATGATACCCTGGGTAAAAAATGAAAAAAGAGAAGTTTCTCGAGGCTTCTTGATGATAATCCTCATGTCCTCCCTTATCCCTACTGTTGTGGGTCAGTTGAGTTTGAGATACCTCATCCTAGGATCTTAGAGGCCACCTCACCCACTAATCTCTCAACCATCCCTATCCATTAAGACTTATAAATATGAGCTCATAGCCATGGTTGAAGGAAGAACTCTTAGGGTATTGTTATGTTGTTGGATTGATCACTTGGCCCAAGACCATTTGGGGGAGCATAGAGAGCTAGAGTCAGAGATTTTGGGGATGAGAATGCTTGGTTTCATGGAGATGCATGTCAACACTAAGGCTTGGTTGTAAACTTCTTCATATTTATATAATAATGCAAGTTGATTTCTGTCCCACATATATTATTGTTGTTTGATTTTACATGTATGTTGTTAGATTCCTTAGTCACTAACATAGATTAGTAGATTATATTCTGGTGGTTTCGATATGTTTGCGTGTTAAAGCTTATTGCATATACATAGGGTAACGATAGAAGCATTACATTCTAGGTATCTACGGCGTTTAGGGAGAGTCTTCAACCTCTGTCCTCTATTTGTTCTAGTTCTGAACCATTTAGACCAGTGGAACACCTTGCTGTCCGTAGGAGGTGAAATATTCCAGCTAACAAATCTAGCAAATCTGCTGGGGAATAGTATATCAGTTGTTATGTTCTTCCTCAGTCCACAACTCTTGTCTGAATCCAGGCTCCTTCTTCAACTCTCTTCAGTCAGATCTACTTTCTGACTTACTTCATTTGGGTTTGAAACTTCTAGATCTGTTCAGATCTGAGTCATTTTGATATTTTATGCTCTGTTTTCATACTCAATATAACACTATTCACCTTGCTCTAGTATTTTTATGACTTGATTCATCGTTCTCTTTGTGTTTTGGTCATCTACAGGGAACCATGCCTATGCTGTGTATGAGGAGCCGTGCCACCGCCTGAACAAAGTGGGCAGCATGAGGTGCCACCACCTGTATCTTGTTGGCGAGAAGAGGTTTTGGGTTAGAAACACTCTGTCAACACCTGAGAAGCATGGTGCCAGGTAAGCATCATTCCAAAGCCTTTTTTTTCCTCATTTTTTTTGCGAAAATTTGGGTTTTGTTGCTTTCAGTCCTACTTATCAGACTTGTGTTATAGAATCTGATGTTTGTGGCTTGATAATTTTATGGATTAATATTGATTTGAGTGGAATTTCAAAAGTTTGATTAGGTATTTTGATTGTTCATCCGATTCCATGCTTGTTGGTTGTGTTTACGAAGGGATTTCTTGTTTTCTAAAAATCTTAGGGTGTTATTAAAATCTCTTTTCATTTCTATTGCATAGACTAAAACAAGAACACTAGATTAGCTTCTAGGTTTCATTTCTTATTTGCATAGTAAACTTCTTTTTCCTTCCTTTAAAAAGAAAATTTTTGACTGAGACTAGGATATCATCATTGAGTGTTGAACATTGGTTGTCTAATTGGCTTTACAAGCTTTCAGGACCTTCATGTTCTTTCATCTCTTATGCATCTAGAACTATCTCGATCAAAATAAAAAAAATGGTAGTTTTAAGTTAGATTTGATTATGTTTTGAGAGAATTGAAAAAATAGAGTGCCTTTGCATATAGGCGTGCTTCTTGTTTTTAGGAAAAGAGATTCTTCCCCTTCTCATTTGCTTTCAAAAAGGAGAAATCAGTTTTGAAAAATTATTGCTTGTCTTTGATTTGGTGTTCATGACTGTTGCTTGGAGATATTTTTGGTTTTGAAACAAAAAGAAAACACTCTCTTTCCCTCCCGTAAGTAGGCATACTAAATGGTAAAGTGAACATTTGCACAAGCATATTGCATGGTTTTACTTTTTTGACAAAACGTCATGCATTCACCTAACCGTCCACTTTAAAATTAATAGTAGTTGTAGGTTAAAATTTATGTAGCAATTGAGTGATAGGTTAGATATGTGTTCGAGCGTTGTTAAGCGTAGGAGCTGTTGTTATTTGTCAGCATTACATCCCGGGACTTGCGGGGTTCTTTCACATACCATCGATATATCGAACGGCCTTTTCACGTACCCTTGAGGTATACAGAAAGGTACTTCATGTACTCGATTGTATATCGGAAGGCCCCTTGTGTATGGTTATGCATTAGAAAACACTACTACCAATTCGAGCTCCCACGTACCTTGAGTATATCAGGAGACTCGACTAGGATACCTTATCCATCTAAGAAAATTCCTTTGGCCATCTTGTTTGGAGCCATACACCAAAAATAGAATTTGGGGAGATTACTACACATGTACCCTCGAGTTATATCGCGAGTGGCACCTTATTGACAATCCTGGTGAGAGACGTGACTTTTGAACTCCTCCTATCATTTTAAGTGTGCTTTCTTTGACCTATAGCTTGTGTAGGGACATTTTTTAGTGTGTTTTCTAGATTTTCAAACCCTAGTTTAGATAGGAACTATACAAACTAGCTGAGTTAAGACAGTCCAAAAGAGTATGGGGCTTTCCACCTAATTTTATTCCTAGTTCAGGAGAAAATCCTATGGAATCTATCAAGCAAGGAGCTGCTACCACCTCCCAAGTGGGAGACAATGTGGTTGCAGAAAGTGGAGTACCATATTCTTCACACTTGCCTCCCTTGGTCCAACAACCTTCTCGAGGAAATACATCATTCCATTCTCCCATGGAAGGTCATGTTGATGATACAACCCATCTGGATTTTGGTCCCAATGCTCCATTTTGGGATACACCTGTAGGACAGGCCATTGCCTCATTTGGCACCCGTGTAAACTCTTCTGAAGACGAAGAAGAACGCAGACAATACCATGCTGCCATTCTCCATGCACAGGATATTAATAAGTAGATAGATCAAATATTAGGACCAACACCATCACATTCCACATCTCTTCCTGTGGGATATCATTCACTTGCCGATTCTATGAAACCCATTCAACCGATTATAGATCATGCAGTAATACCATCCAACCCAAGTCAAATTACCACCCCTATCACCTCTCATGTTATGTTTGTTCCTAATCCTCCTAGGTCTTCTACACCTGGGGCCCAACCTTCAATTCTCATTTCGTCAGTACCTTCTAGTGCTGGGGGGAAACCCTCGGCATGACCTACGTTATCTGTGGCCAGAATTGTACCTATTCCATAAGGGTTTCTTACCAGAACTGCTCTGTCATTTAAGGAGAAATGCAGTACCCTGGGTAAAAAGAGAAAAAGAGAAGTTTCTCGAGGCTTCTAGATTATAAGCCTCGTGTCCTCCCTTATCCCTATTGTTGTGGGTCAATTGAGTTCAATATCCCTCATCCTAGGATCTTAGAGGCCACCTCACCCACTAATATCTCAACCATCCCTATTCATTAAGCCTTATAAATATGAGCTCATAGCCATGGTTGAAGGGGGAACTCTTAAGGTATTGTTATGTTGTTGGATTGATCACTTGGCCCAAGACCATTTGGGGGAGCACAGAGAGCTAGAGTCAGAGCTTTTGGGGATGAGAATGCTTGGTTTCATAAAGATGCATGTCAACACTAAGGCTTGGTTGTAAACTTCTTCATATTTCTATATTAAGGCAAGTTAATTTATGTCTCACATATATTGTTGTTGTTTGATTTCACATGTATGTTGTTAGAATCCTTAGTCACTAACATAGATTAGTAGATTATATTCTTGTGGTTTCGATATGTTTGCGTGTTAAAGCTTATTGCAGGTACACAAGGTAATGATCAAAGCATTACATTCCAAGTATCTACGGTGTCTACGAAGAGTCTTCAACCTCTATCCTCTATTTGTTCTGGATCTGAACCATTCAGACCAGTGGAACATCTTGCTGTCCACAGGAGGTGAAATATTCTAGCTAACACTTCAACAAAAAGATGCTCCCTAGGGAGGAGAGTTAATCCAACCTTCTTTTGCTAAAAATCTGTGGAGAGAGATCCACAAAGTAGGAAGCCCTAGTTTCTACAGCTGTACAGTGTCTTCTTCTCAGGTTAGCTCTAATACCATGTTAGATTTTTAACATTAAGATAGCATTATATTAGGATCTTTAACTGAGAGAATAACAAGCACAGCAATCAAACACAAGAGACAATGAACATAGTGTTTTTCCTCGGGCAAACCATAAATGGAGAAAGCCCTGCAAATTCCTTAGAGATAGAATCAGCACCAAAAGTAAAACCCCAAAATAGTAAGATGATCTCCCGATAGCAGTAGCCTCTTTCTTCCTAGACCTAGTGTCTTCTTCTTCCTCAGCTATGTGCTACAACTGAGTGTGAGTGAGTGTGTGATAAATAGAGAGGCTCACTCTCTATTTATACTAATTCTTGACTTGACAATAACCTACTAGGGATGAATTCTCTAGGAGAGTCTAATAACCCTAGTGCCCCAAAATTGCAGGGACTTTAACCCTTGATCAATAGGAGGGTTACCCAAAAATACTTGATATGACTTGTTTACATTACAGAACCTCCCGATAGGAACATCCAGGCATGACATGACTCAAGTACATTACAGACACATCCCAGAATAAACATCGGGGTACAATACATAAGATATATGGATGAATACATTCCAAAGTTACAAATACATTAAAAAATCTCCACTCTCTCATCATATCGGATAGGTAGTTGAAAGTATTGGAGGAACATGGAGGCAAGTGAGTATAAATTGGGGTAAGAGACATGAGGCAGCTCAATGTACCATTTGGTAGCAACACCCGTAAGTGTGCATTGTAACAACCTCAGTATGACAGAGTCATCCACAATGTTGTTTGATGAACACCATAAATAGAAAGACATGATATGGCTTTAGGGGTCCTCTCCTTCCTTTCGCTCAAACTTTGGGATGTATGAAGGAATTTTGGTAGCAATGGGAGGCCAGTGAGTTTAACGACTAATAGGTTCATTCGTTAATCTGGCCAAATATGGCACGTCAAGACTATCCATAAAGGGTAGGCTAGACCTGTGGTTGGCTCAAGATGGACCGACAATGGCATCGGATTTTGTAGGAATGTAGTGTCCATTCCTGGTTGGGGGTATATGAGGTTGACTTCTTGTAGCAGGGATAGTCAGAATGGTCGTGGAAGGGCCACTGCCCCTAGTCATGAAAAGTGGGATGGTAGGACCCATGGTAGCTGGTGCGGGGCTGCCACTAGTGGGTAGCATACCTACAGCAGCATGTGTGGTGGAAATAGGCTCACTGTTAGGGATACCTCTGATGATGGGTGGAAAGGATGTAGGTTCACTGCTGACTATTCCTCCATGGAAGGGATCATGATGTAGTGAACAAAGTAGGCTTAGACTGGTAGAAATCTGAATTGAATTCAGAGGCAATGTGCCCCTCTGAAGGTGAGGAGTGTTGTCAAAGAGGGATTTGATGGTGGCAGTCCAAAGAACCAAAACAAGGGGAGCACCCCCTAATTTGAGAGGAATAACATGGTGGAGCAATGATGGCTATAGCAGTAACAGGAAATGAATATGAACCCTGGTTTAAATCAACTTCCTATTGGTTCAAAAGGAGTCACTTCGCCACCAAGGTTATCTGACGGCTTGCGTATTGGAGTTGTACTCCTCACTCCATGACATAGGTAAAACAGTTAACCACTTGGCCAGAAACAACAACTCTTTGGTTTTCCTCACATGTGAGAATCTAGTCAATATGGTGGGGATTGTTTCCCTTTTTGTTTGGCAGGTCCTCTCAATCGCCAACAACTTCAGGCTTCCTGTGGTACTCCTCACAATGATTTTTAGGGAGAATCCCACCTACTTACCACAATTGTGGTGGATGGGAATTACGTCCCAAACCGAATGTTTATAATGTTAATTGATTGATTTTTAGGTTCTACACAAGATAATGAATTGAGCATGTTTGATTATTGGTGTGAGTGTGTGTGCACTTGTATATGAAACTTTTCCTTCCAACTATGAAATAAATAAATAACAATGGACTTCCTACAAGAAACAACCAAATGACTATACCAAAGAAGGTTTGAAAAGGGAAAGCAGATCTAGAAAAAATGTAGGATAGACAAGGGTCTAAAATAGGTTTGGGAAACTGACTGTTAACAGATAGTCATGCTTGTTAGTGGAACAAATGCAATATGGGTCGCACCAAATAGGAAAACAGAGGCAATCGACTTAGAAAATAGATAAGCCACACTTAACAAGTGATTAGGAGTGACTGGGTCACTCAAACAGATAGAACAAGCACGGCAGGATCGCTCAAACAACCAAAATAGGCACGACTGGGCCCTGTGAGGAAATTCACACTTTACGGGTCTAAGGTCACGACCTAGGTTGTGCCTAGTAGGAGAAACTGTGCAACTGGGTCATGGCTTCTGGCCTGAAAGGTATGACTTGGTTTGGACCAAAAAAAATTAAGAAAATAGGGCCGACAAGGGCCAAGGGGGGTAGGCACTGGTACCATAAAGGTTCGGATTGTTTGCATGGGGATCCGATCAGTGACGATTGTGGTTAAAAACTAAATAAACACCTACAAAATTGGGATCCGAGAGGATCGACCAGTATGGTCACCAAAACTATAGTGGGGTTTTCACCCCTAC
This sequence comes from Pseudotsuga menziesii, assembly GCA_001517045.1. Taxonomy (NCBI): domain Eukaryota; kingdom Viridiplantae; phylum Streptophyta; class Pinopsida; order Pinales; family Pinaceae; genus Pseudotsuga; species Pseudotsuga menziesii. The sequence continues at coordinate 60,877 of LPNX010644918.1, forward strand.
TATGTGCAAAAGAACCATCCTTACATCAATGGGACAGTAAGGTAGATTTCATGAAAAATTGCTAAAACAACAAATAATATTAGTAGCAATAAATCAAATAAACTTCTATGACTAAATAAAATAAAAATACATGAAAGTTATACCTTCTTTCTGATGAAAATGGGTCACAGTGCCCATCTCAGAATTGGTCTGCCTCTCCACAAGCTAGGTCTCCAAGTGGGTACGGAGAATATCTCAACGTACTATGTGGGAATGGTAGGGAAAAGGTATGATGGAAAAAAGTGGGGTGTGAATACTTTGAGAGAAAAAGGTGTCTCATCATACTCACTGAATAAAATAATGGAAAAAAAGGGATAAGAACCTTTTGATAAGAACCTTCACAATGTTTTTTTAATATGTTTTTAGGTTTTTTGGCCTTTTCTCTCTTTTAGGGTTTTTGGCCCTTTTTGGGGTTTTTATACCTTTTGTGTGTTTTTGGCCCTTTTTTAATTTTTTACCCCTTTTGTGGGTTTTTTGGCCCTTTTTAATTTTTTATCCCTTATGTGGGTTTTTTGGCCCTTTTTTGGAGAGAATGAGGGTAAACCATAGTTGTGAAGGTAAAAAGTAAGGGAAATATGGTAGGAAAATGATGTATGTATGTGGTTTAGACCTTGCAGAGCTAGGTGAGCAATTGTTTGGGTTAACATGGTATTTCTCCTAAGATGGAATGACTCATTCGATGGAGAACTTTGGCCTTGTTAAAATCTGTACTGTTGAACTTGTTAACACCAAAAATTGTCCACATAGCTCTCTATGGTCCAAACCATAATTATACATCATAATCCCACCATTATTCCCTCTATTTTGACCTTCACAATTAAATTCCACCAAAATTGGTCCAAAATATTATTATTCCTTACCCCATAAATACAGGGAAGATGGGCATTTATTGCATCATAACCCCACTCTCTCCAAAAAGGACCAAAAAACCCTAAAATGAGAATGAACCAAAAACCATGGAAAAATACCATGCACAATGAAATAACATGGGTAGAAAAGTCTTGGATCACCCTATAAATACATTGTGAAGGTCTCCCCAAAAACACTTTTAGTCACACTTTTTGTCAATTGTTATTCCAAAAACTCTTACACTTTTCATCACTTTTGTCATCATCCCGATACTTTTGCCATGCCATTTCATGTGTATGTGGAGCTTGCTCCATACCCTCCTTGATCCATTTCCCATTTTGACAACCATTAGTGAAGATGATCATAGAACCAGGTCATGAGAGTCAGTAAACCATTTCCTCAAACATGTACAGTGGCCCATCTTATTGAAAGGTATGTTGTTACATTTTTGTTTTACCAATTAGATCAAAAAATTAAATAAATAAATATTTGCTTCTTGTTTGTAAGTCAAGGTCGAGAAATCCCTTGCACCATGAACTCTATCCTTAGATCTGGTTGATCTAAGGTAGGTGATTTTGCACATAGTAGGGGAGAAATCCACACTATAGTTTTGGAAACTTTGTTGTCTCGATCCCCTTGGATCTCTAATTTTGCAGGTGTTTTTACTAATTTTTTCTACTTGGGTACCCTTAGCCATCACATATATTCCCCCCTGCAGCATATCTAAAGCAGTCCTATCATAGTGCATTCCCCTTTTCCCGAGCCAACAACTTTTCCTAAAAAAACTCTTAGTTACAGCAGGATCGCACCTATCTGGTAGAAAGTTGTGACCTAGGTCGCGCCTTTCTTCTCGATAAGAGTGACCTACATCACGCCTTTTTCCATGATAAGTGTGAACTAGACCTAAAATCCATATTACACTTGTCCAGACTTCCAAATCTACCTCGGTCACTACTGTGACCCAATTTAGTGTGACCTGTCGCACCAAAAACCCTATTTCGTGCGACAGGTCACACGAAAACCCCTGTTTCAAGTGACCTGCATCTTTATGTTGATTTTTTATCTTGGTTGTGGCTATTTTACAGTAATTTGCAACCCTGGCCACACCTGCTCCATTGACAAGTGCAACCTTCAATTTTTCTAGCCCTTCAAGGTGTTTTGAGACCCTTTCCAGACCCCTTTTCTGTGTTCTACCCCTTCCTCGATTGTTTCCTTCCATATCTGATTTCCCATCATCCCCTAGTTTGTTTTGTAGTCCTATTTTCCTTGTGTATGAGCCCATCTTATTCAAACTTGGTAGTTGAGCCCCCCCATGTTTTTCTTACAGCCTATGCAGTTCCTTATGTGCTCATTTACTTGTGTATGTTTTGTTATCTGGAAGAATTAGTTTTTACTAATATGAAGAATTAGTCGAAAGAATTAGTTGTTGACACTCTAAAGCTGAAGAGCAATCGACCACCCGATTGCATTTGCAAGTAGGAAGCTATCTACCATAGAGAGAAACTATACAATGACAGAGAGGGAAGGATTGGCGATAGTGTATGTGTTACAAAAATTCTACCACTATATGTTAGGAGGCCATTTCCAAATGTTTATGGATCACTCAGTGTTGAAATACCTGGTTAGCAAGATTAGGTTGGGGGGAATATTTGTCAATGGTTGTTACTATTCCAAGAGTTTGATTTCAATATTATTGTAAAACCAGGGCTATTGAATGCAAGACCTGATCATCTATCAAGGATAGATTCAGGTGGAGAACTAAGCAGCATCGAGGATGGTTTTCCTGATGCACAGTTATTTAGATTTGGAATGGTCAATGACCATTATGAACATATCATCCAATTTTTAGTGACAGAAAAAGACCCAAAGGAGTTGACCATGAGCCAAAAGAAGCAATTGGTTGTCAGAGCTACTGACTTTCGACTAATTGCAGGATGATTATACAAGATGGTTTCAGATAAAATTCTGCGATGATATGTTCTTCTACATGAGTAGGAAAGAATATCGGTTGAGACACATGATGGGATTGTAGGAGTGAATTATGGAGGATGCGCAACCACCAAAAATATACTGAGAGCTAGTTTATGGTGGCTGACAGTGCACAATGATGCTGTAGACTACACCAAGATTCGCGATGTGTGCCAAAGAACAAAAAAACCATCATGAAGAGATGGAATGTTGTTGGTACCTCAGGTAACAATGCAACCATTTGATAAATGGGTAGTGGAATTCGTAGAACCATCAATCTGCTAGGAAAAAGAACATGTGCAAGATACATCATCACTGCAATGGATTATCTGACGATATGGGCAGAGGAATCACCAGTGAAGGATTATACAACGACGATGGAAGCAAGATCCGTGTTCAACAATGTGATTACTATATTTGGTTCTCCCAATATCTTGATGAGCGACCAAGGGGGTCACTTTGTCAATAAAATGATTAGAGCGATGACTGACGAGTTTCAAATACAGCACAAGAAAAGTACGGCATATCATCTGCAAGTGAATGGAACAATCAAGGCATTCAACAAGGTATTGGATAATGTACTAACGAAGGTATGAAATAAAAACCATGACGACTGGGATTTGAAAATCCCTACGATATTGTGGGCTTATAGGATAACATGTAAGAGGTTGTCTGGAAAAATGCCATTCAAGTTGTTCAGTGGGAAAGAAGCAGTATTGTCAGGGGAATACATTGTTCCTAAACTATGCATAGTAGCAACAACAGGTATGAGCGATGAAGGAAAGGTTGAGGAGAGATTGTCGCAACTGTTGTAGCTTGAAGAAGATCGTCTCATCGCAGGTTTTCACCAATGAGTGGAGAAGGATAGACAGAATGCTTGGAATGATCACCATGTAAAAGAGAAGCACCTCCAGCGTGGAGACATGGTTCTCCTTTATGATAGAAATTTCATGAAGCACCCAGGTAAGTTTCATATGCATTGGTTAGGTCCCTACGTCATACGGTTCATCACCGATGGTGGTGCAGTACAATTGCAGCAATTAGATGGAGTATTGTTACCGAATTTAGTGAATGGAAGTCAACTAAATCTTTATTGGGATAGTTAGTAATGGCACCAATGCTGATAGTCACAATGAAAAAAAAATCAAAGGGGAAACGTGTTTATAGAAGGAAGACGAACAAGAAAAGTTGAATCATGGCAAGGTTTGAAGCTCGACAATATTGGGCAAGGGACAAAAGGGTCAAATCAGGCAATAAATGCTGCAATTAAACTAGGAGGGCACTAGTGCAAGTGGAGAAGACACACAATTAATGACAAAAGTGGTCATTATATTTGTAGAATCGACACAGTATTTGGTCAATCTATGCAAGATTTGGAAATGATAGTACAAATCTTTCACGCAGAGGGTTCAGAAGTTATGAAAATGGGTCGAGGGGCATGGTTTGAACCATTGTGTAGATTGAGAAGTAGAAGAGTAGAGAGAACATTAAGGGAGAAGAGAAGTAGAAGAGGAGAGTGAAGATTAAGAGAGTAGATAAATAGAGCAATAGCCATGGCATGGATGATTTTGAGCACCACCACACGATAATCGCCAAGAGAAAACACATCGATTGTAGAAGAGTAGTTAGATATTGCAAATGCACTAGAGAAATCATGAAGGAAGAAAAGGACTGTGACTCAGCTGATCATTCCAAAATGCAGGACGAAAATCACTCATAGTATGACAAGGAAGGGGGAAGCAGAGGAAGATGCTATCCTGTCGACGATGGTGACATAAGAGATGACAATGAGGGGTAAACCTCAAGGAGCATCGATAGAAAACATCCCAAGTTATATACCACCAAGAAAGAAAGGGGCATCGATGGTACGAATAAGCATTAGAGGAAATTTCAACTCAAAATGGGCCTTTTAAATTTTATTCAAATTCCATGTCATCATGTGTTAGCCAATGAAATTGCTTTAAATTTGAAA
>LPNX010644918.1:65747-92373 GCA_001517045.1 Pseudotsuga menziesii
AATAGGTATCATAAAAAAAAACTACTTTTTTGTTTGTATTTTTGACGTATCTCCCTGTGTTTTTACTCAAATTTCGATCGGGAGAGCTTGTTGGATGTAGAATTAAATTCTGCATACAATGAGTACCCACTCGGCATACTTTTGACAGACCCCGCTACCCCAAAAACAAGAAATACCTAAAAAAATGAAATGATGATGTCATCATTCCATTTTTTCATGTATTTCTTGTTTTTCGGGTAGCGGGGTCCGTCAAAAGTATGCTGAGTGGGTATTTGTTGGATGTGGAATTTAATTCCGCATTCAATGAGCTCTCCCGATCGAAATTTGAGTAAAAACACAGGGAGATATGTCAAAAATACAAACAAAAAAGTAGTTTTTTTCTTTTCTTCCTCCAAAATTAATAAATATTATTTTATTATTTTAAGTATTATTTTATTAGTTCATTTTAGGAGGCTCATTTTGAGTTGAAATTTCCTCTAATGTAAGAACCAGAAGTACACAATAAGATGTTGGTGATACCCCAAGGAGTCCATGTGATGATGAACATTGTGTTGAAGCTACAAAATCTTCAGTATAATGACCACTATAGTTTGGCATATGAATAATGCACAAAGGAGACATATGAGCAGAGGGATCATGGCGACATAGGCCCAATCACAAGAGAAATGATGCAATGGGCATTAGTACTCCAGTGATCTAGGTTGCTATCCATCATCCATATGCCGCGATTCGGAAGGTCATCAAAAGTCAACGCATGCGTAAAGCAGTTATTGGAATGCTTTCATGGAGGGTATCTGTGGTTTGGGACAAAGGTCTATCTGATTGTTAATTTGATTTCTCATGTCACTAGCCTCCCCAAGGCAAGGTTTGATCCATCCCAATATTTCCACAGGAAGGAAAATGACAAGAAATTGGTAGCAAGACTATGGAAAAAATACGATGTGGTGAGAGACAAATGAGCATACGTGATCGACACTATTAACAACAAGATCATTCATTTTGCAGTAAGCTTGTTGACACGATGAAAAGAGCGATCGAGGTGGAGATTGGAAAGAAAGTATGGCTAGTACATATACTTCTATGAGAAATTACAACCAGGAACGAGGATGTAGATGCAAAACTGAGAAAATATGACTCAGTTGGTGTCGAACTCAATGAACTTTCGATGCATATGTTGCAATGGATCCAACATGAAGCAAGTCAAGAAATTAGTGACCAGAAGGTGATAGTGCATGATCAGTTCGTTCAATTAAGGCAGGAAACAAAGAACACTGCAGCAACTATAGGCAGAAAAAGAGGTCGTGATAGAAAAAAGGATGAAGGAATTCAACGACATATAGCATCTAGAGAAAGAAGTTGTGCTGGCATGTGAAGAAATAACAGAGATCACTCTGGAGATTTTTTTTGAGGAAAAAGTGTTGTGACTAGGGCACATCATAATAGAGCTAAGAAAGGAGAAAGAGGAGTTACGAGTTAGAGTGGAACCAAGCACAACGCCAGAGAAACTAGAAGAGCGAAGAAACACAATAGAATACATGACAACACATATATACGAAATGGATAAATCTTCCCAATTAAATGCATAGAAAACAACACAATATTGGATAAGTGTGGTCCAGGATGAACAGCTACAATAATTGGCTGTGCAACATAGTGAGGCAGAAGCACAACTGATAGTGTTAAGGGGATCACTGAAGGTGATGCCCCCAGTTGTGCAAGTGACCAAGGCCCATGTCCCAATGTCTATGTTGATCTAAAATCTGAATAAGAATGATTGTGAATGCTGATAATAGGTAGATCTAATTAATGTTAAGTAGATCAGATGAAGAATATGATTAAACCATGGATCTCTGAGTGACATTGTGATAGAGTGAAAGATAGTGTAGTAGGAATCTTCCATCCATGGAAATGTGATTCATGTAGCCCTCCCTCATACATATAGGGTGGTAATACATCTTCTTCATAGGTGTTGTTGGATGGGGTTAAACATGTCCGACCCGATGTTTAGGGAGCTTGTGGTGATGAGTATCGACATATTTGTGAACTGAACCCTTGTCGACAAGGTGTTTGTCAACAAAATATCCCTAGGTAATTTAATTAATTCAATTTTTAACCCCTAGCTGCTTGAAAAGGTACACATTTTATTTTCTTCAAGGAAGGGACATGACATTCCTCCCCTCCCAATTCTGCTTGTCCTCAAACAGAAGAAGTCCAAGGTGCTGAAAAATTTGTTCACCCTCCCAAGTGGCATCTTTATTAGGGAACCCTTTCCACTGCACCAGATATTCTTTGATCATCCTATTCCTCAACCTTCTTTCTCTAATCTACAATTTTTTGTATGGTACTAAAACCAAATGGCCTTCATCATCAAGAGGTGGAAATTACTCTGATACAACTATCTTTTTGCCTACATCTTTCTTCAGGAAAGATACTAGAAATACATTGTGGATCTTGCTCTCCTGAGGTAGCTTCAATTCATAGGCCACTTCACCAATCTTCCTCAAAATTTTATAAGGCTCATCAAACCAAGGTTGGAGTTTCTCAACTCCATTTATTTTCAAAGATGAATTTTTGTAAGGTTGCAACCTCAAATAGAATAAGTCTTCTTCTTTTAGGACTCTACCAATCCTATACTTATCAACATTCATTTTATACTGGTTTTGCACAACCTGCAAATTTTATTTGAGTTCCCTCAGTATGTCTTGATTCTCCTTAAGTCGATATTTGGATTTTTGGGCTCTACAGTCCTCAAACATCATATCTGCAAAAAATGGGGCCTCATATCCATACAAATCCATGAATGGAGTCATCCTGGTGGAGAAGTGAAAAGTGGTGTTATAGAAGAATTATCCTAGGTGGAGCCATGTGGACCAAGATTTATGTTGTCCTATGACATAGTTGCAGAGGTAGCCTTCAAGCCATTGATTCACTCTCTAAGTTTTACCATCAATATGAGGGTGATAGATGTGCTTAGATTCATATTTGTTCCCACTAGTTTGAACAGAGCTTGCCAAAAATCACTAGTGAACTTGTTATCTCGATCACTAATTATGGTTTTGCGTAAACCATGCAGTCTGAAAACATATTTGAAAAACAATGCCACAACTTCATTGGTTGATATAGTGGAGGTAACTGCAAAGAAATTTACACATTTGTTCAACCTATCAACCACCACATATATGTTATATTTTCCTTGGAATTTCGATATCGCGGTGATGAAATCCATGGAGACACTTTCCCATTTATGTTCTGGAATATGGAGGGGATGGAGGAGTCCAGCAGGGTGTGTGTGCTCCATATTTTTCTGTTGGCATGTAGTACACTCCCTCACATTATTTAGAACATCTTCCTTGAGGACATTCAAGGTGAACCTCTCTCTTACCTTCCATTAAGTCTTCAAAAAACCAGGGTGGCCATCCACTAGTGCATTACGTGTTGCTTCTAGGATCCTCTTCTTTAGTTCTGATCCAAGTACTGAGAAGATCTTATCCTTGTAATAGATGAGGTAATTATGTACCTTGTATGATTTATTTTGTATCACCGCATCCAAAATCCCAAATGCAAACTGATTTTTTGAGTATTCAGTTCCCAACTATACCTTCCATTCAATTAGCATTTGCAGCAAAGAGAGTGTGATTTTGCGGGAAAGTGCATCAGCCACCAAATTTGTCTTTCCCTTCTTGTATTCAATGTCAAAATCATAGGATTGTACTTTGCTTGCCCATTTTAGTTTCCTATCATTAACCTCCTTTTGGGTAAGGAAGTGCCTTAAACTATTGTGATCATTATTCACTATGAATTTGCTTCCTGTTAAGAACCCGTGTCAACCCCCCTCTTTATTTTGTTGGTATATTTTGTCAGACACATGTGCTTTGTAAGTCGTCCAATTAGTATGATGTATTATCCCACATTCATGGGGAGTAAGTAATAGTTGTTAAGTTGTCCAGTTAATAGGTTTCATTATCCCACATTCATATGGAGTAATAGTTGTTTAGATTAGACTTAGTATATAAGTATGTGTTGAGGCTATTGAAAGCATCGAAGAGTTATTTTATATTGAGCTTGCCCCCTCGAAGTGGCCTGCGATCAATAACATATATTTTGTGCTCCAATATTTTTTTCATTCTCATTGTTTATTGCAGGAGGTTCTCCACATCTGGTATCAGAGCACTTTCCTTGGCACAAGTGGGAAATTTCTTTTTTCTTTTCAAAAAAAGAGGGAAAAATTGGGTGGCGACTTTTAGATCACTTTATGAAACTTTTTGCATAGAATTAGAAGAAACAGGTTACATTTCTTAATTCCTCTTTCAAAAATATGCAGTTTCAAAAAAAAATCATCTCATTTGGAGTCCTAAAAGTGGAGATATCGCATATTTAAAATCATAAATTTTTAAAATTTCGGTGACGACCGCGGAAATTGTAGAGCAAAAATCTTTTGACTCGGTGCCCAGATTTCTATTCCGACCTCATGGATAGAAGCAGATTGGTTGTTCTAGCTCTGGAAATAGGCTATAATAGCAATTCTGAGCAATCTAGATCGAGTTATGCTCATTTTAAAAGTTTTCATCTCAAAACCCTAGCTCTAATTATGGGTTTTTGAGCATTGGGTGGAATTTCTACCACATATTTTCTGGCACTATGATTGTTGTAGTAGTTCTTCTTGCAGCAGTATTTTTCATTTGGATCAGGGAATACACCCTATCCGCTTAACTGTGGGAAGTACTTGGGCATAGCCCTAAAACTCATTGTGAGGAGTACCATAGGAACCCCGAAGTAGCTGGCCATTAAGAGTACTTGCCAAGCGAAAAGGGAAATGACCCCCACCCGATTAACTAGATTTCCATCCATGAGGAAAACCAAAGAGCTGTCATTTTTTTCCAAGCGGTTAGTAGTTTTACCTGCATCGTGAAGTGAGGGGTACTGCCCCACTACTCAAGCTTGAGACAGCCTTGGTGGCTGAGTGACTACCTTTGAACCAATAGGAAGCTGATTATATGTGGGGTCCATCTCTATTTACAGTTGATAACGTGCATAATTTCAGAATTGTCACAGATCATTTACTCCATTTCCTGTTGATAAAACACAGCTTCTAGCACCGCCACAAACCACAAATCAGTTTTTCAGCATAAAAATAAAAAATAAGAGTATAAATTTATGTTTTTCAGCCATATCTTCCTTGATTTAGCTTTGTTTCCCTTGAAATTTCAATGTCACCCCCGTAATACCATTCTGCCTATTCCTTCATTGAGGACCCTATTCCCAATTTCACTTCCTCAAGGCTGAAATTCCATATTTGTCAATTTTTAAAGTTTGTCATAACTTCTCTGATTCTCACCCAATCGCCTTCAAATTTTTCCATGGTGTTCATTTTCCAATTCTACTTCCTTCTCCCTCTCTAACAAATTTTCCAATTCCTTCATCCCACCTCTGAAATTCACATTTTCTACTTCTTGTCCCTAAAAAAGTGTCCAAAACCCCGTAAAACCCCAATTCCCCCCCCAAATTTTTCCCAAATAAAAAATCTTCTTTTCGAAAACCCTCTCCATTTTTGCTTTTCTACCCACTACATTATAAAAAATTAAAAATAAATTAAAAAATTAAAAAAAACCTGCTTATGGTTGTTACCCGTGCCGGAGCAAATAAACAAATGGAAGAAGAACTTGCCGCCATCAAGTCCAAACTTGAGGATCTAGATCAAAAATTTCTCAGCCTCAATCGTCAGCATTCACCCATGGACAACCACCACCAGCCTGAGTCTTCTACAGACACTGGGTTCTCAGTGTTTAGCCACTACCGCGGGCCGAAGCTGGATTTTCCTCCCTTCAATGGTGATGATCCGACTAGATGGATTTATAGGGCAGAACAATATTTCAGTTTACATAACACTTTTGATTTCAATAAAGTCTCCCTTGCATCCTTTTATTTGGAACATGAAGCACTTCAATGGTTCTGTTGGTACATCAAGTCTCATGCTGAGCCAAACTGGACAGCATTTTCCCAACTCCTCTTGCAGTGATTTGGTCATAGTGCTTTTGATGAATTCACAGAAGCACTCACCAAACTTCGCAAACTGGCACTGTGCGGGAGTATCAAATTGAATTTGAGAAACTCACCAATCACACCGAGGGATTGCCTGATGCATTCTATCTTAGTTGTTTTATCAGTGGTCTGAAGGATGCAATACACTCTGAGGTTAAAATGTTTTTCCCCTGCACAATGATGGAAGCCCTCAGGTTGGCTAAGCTAGCAGAGGACAAGATTTGGGCTCAACAACACTTCAAATCCACTCTTATTCCATTCAGACCTATGGTTCCTTAAAGAACCCAAAATATTCCAGCTCCTAGAACCACTCCTATCAAGCATTTGTCTGAAGCAGAGATGTGGAAACGTCGGGGAAAAGGGATTTTTTATAATTGTGATGAGAAATTCACCCGAGGACATAGATGTGTTGAGCAAAATCTCTATCTCTTGGATGTGGATTCTCCACTAGCACCTAAATTTTTTTATGATGCTCAGGATCCCACAGATGATGATGGTGACATTCAACAACTTCCTACTCCAAAGGACCAACCAGAGATATCTCTCCATGCCTTAGCCAGAGTCACCACCCCACAAACTATGCGGGTCAAAGGGTTCTTCAAAAAACTCCCTCTTACAATACTCATTGATTCTAGTAGCACTCACAACTTCATTGACCCAAGGATCACCAAACAGGATGATTATTTCATCCATCCTTGCTCCAACTTTGAAGTCATGATTGCCAATGGTGGCACCTTACCTTGCAAAGGGAAGTGTCGTAATGTGCACATATCTATGGGGGATTATAACTTGTGCTCTGACATGTTTTCCTTGCCCTTAAGCGGATGTGATGTGGTTTTGGGTGCTCAATAGTACGCACACTTGGACCCATTTTATGGGATTTTGATGAACTTTGGATGCAGTTTTCAATCAATGGTACCAAACACACATTGCGGGGATTACAACTAGGGTCTCTCATCCTCGTCAGTTCGCATTGCATGGAAAATATTCTTAAGAAAAGTTCACATGGTTTCATCGCTTAGCTCCATTTCATTCAAATGCAACCTTCAGCAGTCTCAACTACTCCCTTGGATCTTTCATTCCGATGTTCCAAGATCTTCACTCTTGAGCGTGATGCTTACGACAATGGACTTGGGGTTTTCCTCTTTCAATATGAACATCCCATTGCCTTCATCGACAAATGCACTTCTGGAAATAATTTATCCACCTCTACATATGAGAAGGAAATTATGACTATTTTGCACACAGTACAGAAGTGGTGGCCATCCCTCTTAGAGAATCCTTTTGGCATCAAGACTGATCACCAGAGTTTGAAATATTTCCTGGAACAATGGGTCTCATCCCCAACAAAATAGTAATGGGTTCTCAAACTCATGGATAATGACTATAAGAAGGATCAGGACAATCTTGCAGTGGATGCTCTTTTCCACACATTTGATGCCCATGTTTCTCTTTTAGTTATTTCTATGCCTCTTCCAACTTGGTTAAAATCTCTTCAGCAAGGCTATGTCAATGAATCCTCATTATTTGAATTCATCCAATAGTTGGCCAGTAACCCTTCTGTGGTACCGTATTCCTCTTGGGATGGATTTTCTTTGAGATACAAGGGTTGGCTGGTGCTTCCCCAGAGCACAGACCTTAAACATGCAGTCTTTTATGAACTCCATGCTTCTCCATCGGCATCGCACTCTGGGTTCATCAAAACATATGAGCTGGCGCACCGTAACTTCTTTTGGAAGGGGGTGCAGCCCAAAATTCAACATATGGTTGTTGAATGTGTTCCTTGTCAACACCACAAGGGTGAAACTACACTCCATCCATATATCACCTCTTCAATCGCACAAATTTTCATGGCCTAGATATTCCTTCTTCATGGAATCCCTTATTCCATTGTCTCAGACCACCACACAACTTTCACAAGTCATTTTCACCTCCTTGACACCAAACTGCATATGAGTTCAGTTTATCACCCACCCATAGACAGTCTTACTACAGTCGTCAACAAATATTGGGAAACGTATCTTCATTGTTTCATCTCTGAAGAACAACATCAGTGGGAACAGTGGCTTCCTCTCACTGAATGGTGGTACAATAATTCCTACCATACTACATCTAAAATGATTCCATATGAAGCAGTCTATGGTCCCGCACCTCAAGTACTCCTCCCATCCACCCCCAGCAGTTCACCAGTTTAGGCAATTGACATGGTTCTTCGAAACCAACATCAGATTCTTCACCTCCTGCAGGACAATCTTCACCTGACAAGAGCCCGCATGAAACAACAAGCTGATCAACACCGTTCTGAGTGCACTTTTCAAGTTGGTGATATGGTTTTTCTTCGTCTGCAGTGTTACAAGCAATCCTCTGTGAAAGACAAAGGGAATCAAACACTTGCTCCAAAGATCTCTGGACCATATCTAGTTTTTCAAAAGATTGGGTATGTTGCTTATAAATTGACACTTCCTCCTTCTCGCATTCAGCAACTGATCGGCACCAACAACAGTGCACAAATTGTTTTACCAGAATGGGTTACTGAAGGATCCATAATTTTGAAGTCGAAGGCCATCCTCAATAAGTGCACTTGGCAGCTTCTCTCTTAGTCCATCACAAAGGTCTTCAATTCAATGGCCCAGCATGCAATCAGAGGATGCTACATGGAACCCGTCCTTTAGATTCAGTAGCTGTTTCCACATCTAAAGCTTTGAGGACAAAGCTTTTTCTAAGAGGGAGGGGATGTTAAGAACCTGTGTCAACCCCCCTCTTTATTTTGTTGGTATATTTTTTCAGACGCATATGCTTTGTAAGCTGTCCAATTAGTATGATGTATTATCCCACATTCATGTGGAGTAAGTAATAGTTATTAAGTTTTCCAGTTAATAGGTTTCATTATCCCACATTCATGTGGATTAATAGTTTTAGATTAGACTTAGTATATAAGTATGTGTTGAGGCTATTGAAAGCATCGAAGAGTTATTTTGTATTGAGCTTGCTCAAAGGAGGTTACCACCTCGAAGTGACCCGCGATCAATAAAATATCTTTTGTGCTCCAATATTTTTTGCATTCTCAATGTTTATTGTAGGAGGTTCTCTACACTTCCCACCAGATACTGTCTGAACTTGGCCAATGCATGCATGATGGATAACATCTCCTTTTCATAAATAGAATGCAGCCTTTCATGATACTGCAATTTTCTTCTCTCATCAGCAATGGGATGCATTTCTTGCATAAAAATAGATCCAATGTCTTCCCCCGAGGCATCACACTCCAACACAAAGACTTGGTGAAAAAAGGAAATGTTAGCACCAGAGAGCTGCTCATTATTTCCTTCATATTTTGGAAATCTTGTTTTGATTCCCCATTCCAGCTGAATGCCCCCTTCTTGGTCATATATGTCAAAAGTGGAGTGAAGTTGGAGTAAACTTTGACAATTTTCCGGTAGTAGTTGCAAAGGATAATGAATCCTCTCAACTCAGTGAGGTTTATTGGGCTTGGCCAATCCAAGATGGACTCTATTTTCTCTTAGTGCAACTTGGCTCCTTCTTGGAAAATCACATGGACGAGATAGAGCAGCTTAGTCATGCCAAACTTACACTTGGACAACTTAGCATAAAAAGAATGATCTGTAGGTATAGTTAGCACAACATCTAAATGGAGAAGATGATCTTCCCTTGTCCTACTATAAATCAAAATATCATAAAAAAACAAGGACATAATAATGGAGTTGCTCATTGAACACCTTGTTCATGCAAGACTGGAAGGTTTTCGGAGCATTAGTCAAACCAAATGGCATGAATAAAAACTCAAAGTGACCAAAATAACAATGAAAGGGTTTCTTTTGTATGCCATCCCCCCTCATTCTAATTTAGTGGTATCCCAGCCGAAGATCTATTTTGGAGAAGAATCTTGCTCCATTCATCTCATCCATCATCTCATCAATCCTTGGGATTGGGTACCAGTTCTTTATGGTTTTCAGGTTCAAATCTCGGTAGTCTGTGCACATTCTAAGTGTTCCATTCTTCTTCTTCACCAGAACCATGGAAGAAGCAAAGGGCTTGGAACTTGGTCTAATGAGACCCAAATTAAGCAGCTCTTTAATGGTCTTCTCAATCTCATCATTGAATTTATTTGGATGCTTATAGTGGTGAATTTTTATGGGAAGTGTGCCAACTTCCATCTCAATTCTGTTTTCCAATGCCTTGATGTGGTAGCCTTCCATGTGGGAGGTTTCCAAAAAACCCCTTATTCTTATGCAATGACTTTCTTATGTCTTTGGAATTGTAGGAATCATTGACATAAGTCCCCTCAATGGTTATTAGGAATTCAATGTCTTCATGTTTTAAGATAGCCCTCATACTGTGAGAAGAGATCAACTACTCTGGATAGGTGTTCATACCTATCAAGACAATTAGTTTTCCATCATAGCCTTTAAACTTCATTTCTAGGACTTTATAGTTCACACTATGTTCACCAATGGAACATAACCTGTTATCACTCCAAGAAAATCCTCTAGGTTGCAGCTCGAGGATGCCTGGTAACTTAAAATGTTTTTGGGGTTTTCTCATATGGACCAAGTCAGGTGACCTATATGACCTTCCACTCTCAATACATGCATGAAACTCAATCAAGTACTAGGATTTTAGTTACCACTGTTCAGAGGTTGACAATAAGGTGCAAGGGTGGAGAACTCATCAGGCTAGCAGATTTACACACAAAACAGATGCATAAAAATGGATAAATCATGATAAGGATGTACTTATAATTCAAGTCACATTAACATGCCAATAAGGTGACAACTATCAGTCATTAATTAACTTGAATATAACCTGAATAACACATTCAAGCATAAGCACAAAAAAGACAGAAATGGAAGCTGAACAAATGGTAACAAAAGAGCTTATATTAAATCATGAGAAAAATCAGACGCTGACAATAGTATGGTCTACAAGTCCCCGAAGTCGAACATTTTTAATAAAATAATTCTTAGGCTTTATAGCCTTTACAAAATACAGATATCCTAAAAACTTGGATCTGTTTTTACAAAAAAATAAACAAAATAATAGTTTTTTGCAATTTAGGTTAAAAAACCCTAATTAACTACTTGTCTAACTAACTGAAGAATTAGTTCACTGTATGAACATTCAGATAACTAAGGTAACTGCTGGAAATCACTACTCCTAGCCCTCTATTGGTTAAGTCGTTGTTTTCCTTTGACAGCTAGGTGTTGGTGACCTTTTCCACTGTTATGTCATAGTAAAATTGAAATAGACCTTTCCTAATGCTTTCTTCTATGTCTTTCATCTTCAAACTTTGTCCCTAAGCCATCTATATTCACCGAAAACGGGTCATGCGAGCCAAAATCTAATTTTAAGCCTCTGTCTGCTTTCAGTGGTTAAGAGGTCAGACTATCAGAACTGCTAGTTGCTGAAAGCGACACTTTCGGTGGCTAATGAACTGCCCAAGCATCCGCCTAAGCCACCTAAAGACCTGTTTTCCAAAAATTATTAGGTTTCTTCCAAAATTGTTCTTTTAGGTATGTCTGCTCAGCTTTCTTCTTCAGCAGACTCTATGCTAGGAGGGTTAACAACAACCTGGATAGTTTCTGGAGGCTGAACGCTAACTGCAGCTTCAGCTAGGGTTTCCAACGTGAGGTTCCTTCTAGGGTTTTCCTCGGCCTCCTTTAGCTGCAGCCTTTGGATCCTAATCATCCTGTACAATCTAGTATTGTCTTTTAGGTACCTTATATTTAGTCTCTTTATGAAAATATATCTTTCTCCCTGCTCTAGGTAAGACTTATGTAGCAGCTTGTTCCTGTTGGTCAATGCAGCATTATTTTCCTTTATTTTCCTTTCCAAAATATCCATCTCATAAATTTTCCTCAGTAATTGATTTATCTTTTGATTTTTGGGCTTGCTAGAGGAATCCTTCTCTGCTGGTTCCTCTTGCTTCTTTGGTGTGGGGGATGGTAGTTCTTCAATCACTGCTACAATCTAGACAGCTAGATCTGCACCTTCCTCTTGCTCCTCCTCAGAATCTGAGTAGAGTAGATTCAAAATATTCTCATTGTGTGTTTCAAATTCCTTGCCCTTCTCACTAAATTCCAAGTTCCTTTTTACCTTCTTGGCTTTGGAAGAGAAGAGACGTTGTTCTTCTATTGCTGGGTATATAGCCCTTCCCTTTCTTCTCCCACTCCTTGGTGTGCTGGACTTTTTGGCAGGAGACTTCCCCTTCTCTTCTTGCTGAAGGCCTATCTCAAATCCATTCCAAAATAATAAATAAGGCCATGCCATATTCCTCCGCTTCAGTAACTCTTGGATCAACAGTTGGATAAGGCCATGGTGAGACAATCTGCCAACAATCTTGGTTGGCTGGGCCTTCACTTAGTGTGCCATCTTTCCCAAACTTCTGTGTAAGTAAAAGGGAAAATTTAGTGGGATTTTACCTGTGAAGTGGTTCAATAACTTGAAATGGTAGATCATGGCTCTATTATATCTTCCTTCACATGTCAGGTAGACCACAATGACCTTCAACAGTTGTTGTCACATCTTTTCTAACCAGGATGATGGCACACTCTTCTTCCACACCACTTCTTTATGCTCAGGCTTTAGGTATAACCTGAACTCTACATATTTTGGTATGGTGGTTTTGAACCATTTTTCTCCTATTTCAGAGAGTTCAGTCACTTCAGTGATTAGGGTTTCATCTATGTGAAATTATTCTTTGCCTATGACTGCTTTAGAGCTATCAAATGAGAGGGAAAATGACTCAGCCATCTGCTGATGGGAACCTTGTATCTTCTCACAAAACCTATAGCAGACAACATCTTGGAAAAGTTTACAGACCTCTGGATGTGCTTCCAAATAGCTGATACATGCCAACTCATGCCTGAGAGTAGGTCCTCCCTTCTTCATCTTGGTGAATTCCACTCCTGGGTACCTGCAAAAATAATTTTAAGTTCTGTATGACAGTGTGCTAGCAGACTGCTTTCTCAGATATGGTTTTCCTGGTGGAGAGGAATGTTAAGATCGAAAGTGAAATGTGTTGGAGTTTTTGGCACTGATTATGAGGGTTTTTTCTATCATGATGGATGCTGAGGTCATAAGGTGATGGAAGTAGTTGATCTTTTCGATTTCCTTTGTCCAGCAATCATATTACAAATCAGCCTGGATACTCGGTGAGCTTTTCTATTTTTCTTTTGGACAGGTGGAAGAAAACTGAGGGTTTCCAATCCTATCAGTCCTTTATTAGTTTTATAATGACCTCCTTCACTTATTTCCACATGCGGTTATGCAGTCTCAAGTCCTTTTGGTGGTTTGTCACACCCTTCACTGATCGTTTATCTTGCTGACATGGTTTGATTTGACCACTTTCTAACCATT
The DNA here is from genome assembly GCA_001517045.1 of Pseudotsuga menziesii. Taxonomy (NCBI): domain Eukaryota; kingdom Viridiplantae; phylum Streptophyta; class Pinopsida; order Pinales; family Pinaceae; genus Pseudotsuga; species Pseudotsuga menziesii. Next base: position 79,164 of record LPNX010644918.1, read on the forward strand.
TCCATGTTTTAACTTTTCAGTGGTTAACAGCCTTCGGAAGTTTGTTTGCTAGCTACCAAAAAGATGGCTTTCGGTGGCTAATGAAGTGATATCCCTTTTTCCTAAGCCACCAAAACCATTATCCTAGTGTCATGGTGAAACCCAACTTTTGACGGATAGTAGCCTCGCTGAAAAACCCTTTTAACCACCGAAAACTTGTCCTTCCGGTGGCTAATGAAATGTCCGAGCTTTCGCCTAAGCCACCGAAAGTGATTTTTCCCCAACGCTTATTTGCCTGCTTTCGACGGTTAAAATCTACTTTGAACTGTTCGATAAGTTGTCAAAAGCATCACCTTTCGGTGGCTAATGAGTTGTCTAGAGTCTCACCTAAGCCATCGAAAGAGACTTTACCAATGTCACTTTCTACCTGCTTTCGGCGGTTAACACCATTCTTGGTCTTCTCCCTAAGCTGCCAAAAGCAACACTTTTCGGTGGCTAATGATTCATTTGAAGTCTGGCATAAGCCACCAAAAGTGTTTTGCATTTTATTCGCTTAGGCCCGCTTTTGCTAGTTTACTTTTATCCTGCATTAAACCGTTAACTGTCAAAACATAGCCTTCCAGTGGCTAATGAGCTATTAAGAGCCTCGCCTAAGCCACCGAAATCTATAACTTCCAAAAGCAGAGACCTTCAATTTGTTAGTCAGCCTTAGATATTTCATTACATAAATCAAATTCTTCATACTATCAAAATAAATTTATTTTGGGAGATAACATCTGGCTCCTACTTGGGGATGGGAACCTCCCAGTGAGGTCCCAAGAATCCCAAACCAAAATTCCTTTCCCTAAAACAACTAAAAACTTAACACTATAATTTACTATTCCATTGAGCATGGAGTCTATTCTGTAATAAAAAACAACCTACTAACTACTAATTTACAATGACAAGGCCTCAGAGACTCAAATAAAGTAAAGTTTCAAAAACCGCCCATTCACTGGGCCATCAAACACCTCTTCCCCTTCCATATTCTGCAATTTGAAGGTGTTATTCTTATGTACCTGAGCTATCACAAAAGGGTCAATCCACAAAGAATCAAACTTTCCATGTTTTCCCTTTTCCTGTCTAACAGCATCCCACTTTAGGACCCAATATCCATCCTGAAAGTTGTCTACTTTTGCCCTTTTTTCAAACATGCCCTTTATCCTCTATTGATGGGATTTTTATTTTCCTATCACTTGTTCTCTGATTTGCTGCAACTCCACTAACTCCATTATCCTCCTCACCATATCATTTGGTTCATGTTCATCTTCCTCTTCCTGAAAGAATTTTTCCACTGGCAGAATGAGTTGAATAAGAAAAATGACCTCAGTACCATAAACTAACTTGAATGGAGAAGTCCCTATAGATATTTTGTCTGTTACCCTATCATCCCATAAAGCAAACTTAAGCTTAGAATCCCAGCTTTTCTGATTTGTCTCCAGTAGTTTTCTGATGATCCTAACTAGGCTTTTGTTTGATGACTCATCCAGGCCATTGCCTTGAGGATAATAGGATGTGGAATGGACCAATTCAATGCCCATTGACTCACACATTTTAACTAATGCCCAGCTTTGAAATATGGTGCATTATCGGTTACTAACCTTGCTAGGCAGCCAAACCTGCTAAAAATATTCTCATACAAAAATATCATGATGACCTGATGAGTGGCGTTCCTGGTGGGTACTACCTCTATCCATTTGGTAATGTAGTCTGTGGCTACTAGGATCCATTTATGCTACCCACTGGAAGATAGATTTATTTCACCTATGAAATCTAGACCCCATTGCTGAAAAGGCCCATTCACCACAATAGGCCTAAGGGGCAAGGATTTGAGTTGCTACTTCCCTATAAACCTTTGGCACTCGTCACAGGCACAAGCCCTTAAAAAAGTACATACATCAGCAAAAAGGACTAGCCAATAGTATCCTACCCTCAAGATATTGTGGGCCATGGTATTCCAATAATGGTGGCCTCCACATGTGCTAGAATGAAAGTGTTGCATGACCTGATCTGATTCTTCTTTATCTAGACACCTCAACAAAATTCTAGACTGATCTTTCCAGTACAACAATTTGTCAATTATGCAAAACTTAACAGACTTTAATTTAAGAGCTCGTTCTTGATTAGGAGTGATATCAGGACGAACGTCTAATTTCTGCAAAAATTGAATAATACCTGAGTACCACTCACATGAAGACAGGTTTTCAGCCACTGATGGAATGTCTTTCTAATCTTGATCTACTTCTGCTACTACCACAGTTTGCAATTTTGTTGATTTGACACAAGTGAATTTTATCCCCATTAGTTCACAGTTTTCTTTAGCTATGAGTTTTGCTAGACCTAGTCCCTTTACTAGCTTAGTGGGTTTCACCTCTATATCAAACTCAATGAGCTTGGCAATCCACTTATCTCTCTTTCCATCAATGTCAGGTTGAGTCAAAACATCCTTCATAGGCAAGAAATTTTGCATGGAGAATGTAAATTCTGAAAGTCTTCAATGACTTTATGAGAGCATAAGCCTATTTCTCAATTGGATCATACTTCAACTCAACATCTCTCAAGGTTTTGCTGAAGAATGCAATTGGATGATCAAGACCATCGTTATCTTTTTGTAACAATACAGCTGCCACTGTGTCATAGGATGCAAAAGATAAGATGTAAAAACTCTTGGTATAGTCAGGACTAATCAGGGTTGGGGCCTCCATGATATCCTTCTTGATGTCTTTGAAAGAGATTCTTTCCTAGTCAATCCATTTTATTTCTACATCCTTTTTCAGCATGACTGTTATGTGCTTCACTAGCTCAGAAAAATTAGGGATGAACCTCCTGACAAAGTTTATCTTACCCAAAAAGGACTGAATGTCCCTTTTTGACCTCGGTATGGATAGCTTCTGGATTGCTTCCACCCTTACCGGATCAATCTTTACACCTTCAACTGAGACTATGTGACCTAGGAGTTTCCCTTCACTAAGTGCAAACTGGGACTTCTTAGGATTGAGTAATATCCCATACCTTCTGTACTTCATAAATACCTTCCTCTAATGCTGCAAATGGTCATGATGGCTGTGAGAGTAAATAGTTAGGTCATCCAAGTATATGAGCACAAATTTATCTTTCAACCCTACAAAAGCTAGGTCCATGGCTCTCTAAAAAGTAGCCCCATCATTCATCAACCCAAATGGCATTTTAGCATACATGAAAGTGCCCTAGGGGGTGGTAAAGGTAGTCTTCTCTTGGTCATCAGGGTGCACAACAACTTGGTTGTATCTAGAGAAGCCATCCAGGAATGACATGACACTAGCCCCTGAGACTTTCTACAACAGGTGTTCCATGTTGGGCAGTGGATAGTTGTCTTTTTTGGAACATTTGTTCAGGTTTCTAAAATCCACACACAACCTGATTTCCCCATTCTTCTTCCTTACCACCACTAGGTTTGCAATCCACTTGGAATACTTGAGGGGGATTATGATTTTGGCTTTGAGGAGCTTATGGATTTCTTTTTCAATTACTAGTAATAGGAGAGGACTAATGGATCTCAGCTTCTGCTTGAAATGGATGGTGTCCTTATCCAAAGGAATGTTGTGCTAGATGATATTAGTGTCATAGGTTTTCAGGTCACTGTACTCCCAGGAAAAGATATCAACAAACTCTTTTACCAGGATGCAAAATTTTGACCTCTGATCAGCAGTCAACTCAGTGGATAGATTTATCAGTTTTGGATGGCTTTAGCTACCTATGTTTTTCTCTTTGACAGCAGGTTCTTGCTCCTTTTTGGTAGGGTTGAAAGGGATGTCATTATGATCAAACAACTCTTCCAGAGGTGCTAGCCCCCGAGGTATATAGTTGCTGGGTATTTGGGCAATGTTCTGATCAGCCACTTTATCTTTCAACTTGAACTGTTTGGATTCCTCCATGTTTAGGTTTTCCTGATCTATATGTATATCAAAGAATTCATCTACTAGATGAAGGAATTTACTAAGGTTATCATCATTCTCAAACACCTTCCAAAATTTGACATTATCTGGCAGGGACGGTTTGTACTTAACTTGAACATCATAGCAGAGCTTAGGAGGTAAAGGAGGAACAAACAGACTTGCAGAGACAGCCAAGGAACCAACTAGGTGATTCAAAGCCCTACGTATGTATGAGAGTTCAAAAAACATAAAGGAGTCTCTGAATTTCCATACCTCGTCCCTATAGGCCTTTAGTCTGACATTTTTTTTCTGAAAAGTGTTGTTGACCTACTGTATAATAAGGTCTGCATCTCCAAAAATCCTCATGCACATGATCCCCATCTCCTTGGAATCTTTAACTCCTAGAAGCAAGGCTTCATATTATGCTATATTGTTAGTGGTTTTAAAATCAAGCTTATAAGACAAATGAATGTTTTCCTCGGATGGGGAGATCAATACTACACCTACACCTGCTGAGCTTTGAGTGCTAGCTCCATCAAAATACATGTTCCAAAATGTTGTTGTCACTTCTTCAGGCTGCTGATAGGTGGGCTTAGTGAGATGGACTGATGTTTGTTGAGAATCATCTATTTGCAGAATGCATGACCCAAAATCAGTGTCCAATGAATAGATGGGGTGATTCACTGAATTTCTCTCATTGCTTATGATGTAGGCTAGCTGATTTTCCCTGTAAAGCCTCTTGGTCTCCCCTCCAAACATTGGGATGGTGGCATATGTAAGATCCATCTGGAGGTTTCCACCTATCCTTTTGCTCCATGATCGAGATAGCAAGAGACCAAATTTTGGAGGGATATCAGCGAATACAATGTCCATCATGATGCTTTTTGAAGGTAGCTGAGTTAGGTTCACAACAAGGTCTTTGATGAGGCCCAAGCACTTGACCTTTCTGGATTCAAAGGAGAATAAATCATGGTAGGGTTTTGTAATGCTGAGACCAAGCTCATCCAGCACAGCCTTTGGCATTAGGTTATGAGAAGCTCTTGAATCCAGTAGACAGTTATGAAGGACTTTATCATGGACATTCAAGGATATATAGAAAGGTGGGCATGAGTCCTTTAGATCTTCGATCATGGGGCCTAGGGTTACAACATGTTTGTCATCTTGCAGATTTACAAAGTGAGTATCAATATGCACCTTTGGTTGAAGAGAATTTAGAATGGAAGACTTGAATGCATCATTTTTCATTAGCTCAATTAATGGGAAAGGAATCTTCAATTTCTGAATCTCTGACTCAAGGTTGAAAGAATAATGCATCCTATGAGGAAACCTTACCTCATGTACTAGAGCTTTGAGTTGGACATGGTCAGGGCTTGATGAAGGTGCTGGTTTTTGCAATGGTTTTGGAAAGACAGTCATTTTCTTTCGTAAAATAGGATCCTTTTTAGCTGGTACAGTAGGTTGTTTGACAGGTACAACATTATTTTTAAGAGGAGCAACCATCCTAGACCTCAAATTGTACCCTTCCTGAACATCATCCTGATATACAGCTCCTTCATTGATCTTCTCATCAATTAGGGCTTCCTCATATTCTACCTGTGTCAGAAAAGAATAGTCTACCTCATCCTCCATGCAGTGGATGTTTTCTTCAGATTCTCCTTCTTCTTCAACGAATTCTGGCTCTTCTTCTAATACAACATTCTAAAATGGAGCTCTTATTCTCTAATCTTCCCCTTGATTCCTTTCCCTTCTAAGAATATGAACTGGGGGGTTTCCTCTTCTATAAGGGACAAAATTAGGGTTTCGGGGAGCAAAATCACTTGGACCTTTACCCCTCACAGGTATCTGTCCCTAGTCCTTCAGCTTAGACATTTCAGCAGTCAGGTTATCTAACAGTTTGGTCATTTTGTCAATCTTATTCTCTGATGAAGAAGCCCCAATAGGGTCTTCTAGCTGCTTCTTCCTGTCTATCTTTCCTTTGACCTTCTAAGATGCCATAATATTTTATTCTACCTCTAGGGAAGCATCATGCATGAGTGATAAGGAGGCATACCTCCTTTGTCTGAGAAGTAGGCAGAAATCAAAGTCAATGGCATTTGCATAAGTTATCCTAGATGAGGTATCAGTGGTCTTGATTTCAGTGGGGATCTTGCTGTACATATTGTTGAACCTTGGTGAAATTAGAGACAGACTCCCCATTTTCTCTTTTCAAGTTGCTGAACTAGGTGATATAATAGAGGTGGTCTCTCCTCTCTCCCCAATGTTTTAGAAAGATGTCATCTAGGGCTTCAATCCCTGCTACTGACCCAACAAGTAGTTCTTTAAACCATTTCCTATCCTGATCATCTAGGCTTTGCACAAAAACCCTAGTCCATGCATCTTCTTGTTCTATGTTAATGTTCTCAGCATAACTGTAAAATACCTCTAGATGTTCTTCAGCTGTGAAATCTCCTTCTCCTGTGAACTTAGGCATGTACTTGAGGTAATCTCTAGTGGGCATGGCCGAGAGGGGATTTGGCTAATTTATGGGGGCATACCTATCTACCAGGATCCTTTCCATTTTGGTCAATTGAGGGGCAGCCATATTGGAAATGGGTATGGGAAGGGTGGAGGAAGGCAGTACTGATATAGCTAGTAACTGAGAAGGTGGTGGTGGTAAAATTATCCCAGTGGAGTCACGAGGGATTGGATCTTCACAAGCAGCAGTGCTTGAAGATGCCCAAACCCTAGAATTTTCTGATGTATTTATAAATTCCTGAGAATTAAGTGTTTCAGCAGAAGAAATAATAGCAAAAATATTTCTTGAAATACCTAATGTGGCTTCCTTTGCAGCACTGTTGGCCTGCCTTAGTGAAGCCCTAGCCCTTCTCAAAATCTCTTCTGGATATGAAACCGGTGTTGCTAGTGGCCCCTAGGGGTTTTCTCTGGTATTTGGTATTTTTGAAGCCACCTTATTTCAATGGAGTCACCAGATAGATGATTTACAACCAGAATAATGCCCAAGCTTTGTCTATCATCAAATCAAGGGTCTATGTCATATCCCAGGGAAGCTGAGCTTTAGTCTTCTCTCCCAGCAAATGGTCCCAATTTGTTATAACTTCAGGAAACTCCTCTAGGTTGCAACTCAAGGATGCCTAGTAACTTACAATTTTTTTGGGGTTTTCTAATATGGATCAAGTCAGGTGACCTATATGATTCCACTCTCAAGACATGCATGAAACTCAATCAGGTACAAGGCTTTTAGTTACCACTGTTCAGAGGTTGACAATAAGGTGCAGGGATGGAGAACTCATCAGGATGGCATATTTACACCCAAAAAAGATGCACATAAATGGCTAAATCATGATAAGGATGGTACTTATAATTCAAATCACATTAAAATTGCAATACGGTAATAGCTATCAGTCATTAATTAACTTGAATATAACCTGAATAACACATTCAAGCATAAGCATAAAAAAGACAGAAATGGAATCTGAATAAATGATAACAAAAGAGCTTATATTAAATCATGAGCAAAATGAGAAGCTGACAATAGTATGGTATACAAGTCCCCGAAGTCGAACCTTTTTAATAAAATAAGTCTTAGGTTTTATAGCCTTTACAAAATACACAGATCCTGAAAACATGGATCCGTTTTTAGAAAAAATAAACAAAATAATAGTTTTTTGCAATTTAGGTTTAAAAACCCTAATTAACTACTTGTTTAACTAACTGAAGAATTAGTTCACTGTATGAACGTTCAGATAACTAAGGTAACTACTGGAAATCACTGCTACTGGCCCTCTACTGGTTAAGTCACTAGTTTCCATTGACAGCTAGGTGTTGGTGACATTTTCCACTATTATGTCATAGTAAAACTAAAACAGACCTTTCCTGATGCTTTCTTGTGTGTCTTAAATCTTCAGACTTTGTCCCTAAGCCATCTATATTCACCCAAAACTGGTCCTGTGAGCCAAATTCTAATTTTAATCCTATGTCTACTTTCGGTGGTTAATAGGTCAGACTATCAGAACTGTTAACTGCCGAAAGCGACGCTTTCGGTGGCTAATGAACTACCCCTGCATCCACCTAAGCCACCGAAAGCACTGTTTTCCAAAAATTATTAGGTTTCTTCCAAAAATGTCCTTTTAGGTCTGTCTGCTCAGCTTTCTTCTTCAGCAGGCTCTGTGCTAGGAGGGTTAACAGTAACCTGGCTAGTTTCTGGAGGATGAAGGCTAACTGCATCTTTAGCTAGGGTTTCCAATGTGAGGTGGCTACTAGGGTTTTCCTTGGCCTCCTTCAGCTGTAGTATTTGGATCCTAATCATCCTATACAATCTAGTATTGTCTTTTAGGTACCTTGTATTCAATCTCTTTAATAAAATATATCTTTTTCTCTACTCTAGGTAAGACTTATGTAGTAGCTTGTTCCTGCTGGTCAATGCAGCATTATTTTTCTTTATTTCCCTTTCCAAAATCTCCATCTCATAAATTTTCCTCAGTAATTGATTTATCTTTTGAGTTTTGGGCTTACTAGAGGAAGCCTTCTCTGTTGGTTCCTCTTGCTCCTCTTGTGTGGGGGATGGTAGTTCTTTAGTCACTGCTACAATCTGCACAGCTAGGTCTACACCTTCCTCTTACTCCTCTTCAGAATCTGAGTAGGGTAGATTCAAAATATTATCATTGTGTGTTTCAACTTCCTGGCCTTTCTCATTGAAGTCCAAGTTCCTTTTTACCTTCTTGGATTTGGAAGAGGAGGGAGGATGTTCTACTACTATTGGGGATATAGCCCTTCTCTTTCTTCTTGCACTCCTTGGTGTGCTAGACCTTTTGGTAGGAGACTTCCCCTTCTCTTCTGGCTGAAAGCCTATCTCAAATCCATTCCAAAACAAGAAATAAGGCCATGCCATATTCCTCCTTTTCAGCAACTCTTGGATCAACAGTTGGATAAGGCCATGGTGAGACACTCCGCCAGCAATATTGGTTTTCTGGGCCTTCACTTTGTGTGCCATCTTTCCCAAACTTCTGTGTAAGTAAAAGGGAAAATTTAGTGGGATTTTACCTATGAAGTGGTTCATTAACTTGAAATGGTATATCATGGCTCTGTTATATCTTCCTCCACATGTCAGGTAGACCACAATGGCCTTCAACAGTTGTTGCCACATCTCTTCTAACCAGGATGATGGCACACTCTTCTTCCACACCACTCCTCTATGCTCAATCTTTAGGTAAGACCCGAACTCTACATCTTTTGGTATGGTGGTTTTGAACCATTTTTCTCCTGTGTCAGGGAGTTCGGTCACTTCAGTGATTAGGGTTTCATCTATGTGAAATCCCTCTTTGCCTATGACTGCTTTAGAGCCATCAAATGAGAGGGAAAATGCCTCAACTACCTACTGATGGGAACCTTGTATCTTCTCGCAAAACATGTAGCAGACAACATCTTGGAAAAGTTTACAGACCTCTGGATGTGCTTCCAAATAGCTGATATCTGCTAAATCCTACCTGAGAGCAAGTCCTCCCTTCTTCATCTTGGTGAATGCCACTCGTGGGTACCTGCAAAAATAATTTTAAGTTTTGTATGATAGTGTGTTAGCAGGCTACTTTCTCAGAGATGGTTTTCCTGGTGGAGAGGAATGCTAATATCGAAAGTGAAATGTGATGAAGTTTTTGGCACTGATTATGAGGGTTTTTGCTATCATGATGGTTGTTGAGGTCATAAGGTGATGGAAATAGTTGATCTTTTCAATTTACTTTGCCCAGCAATCATATTACAAATAAGCCTGGATACTCGGTGAGATTTTTTGTTGTTCTTTTGGATAGGTGGAAGAAAACTAAGGGTGTCCAATCCTATCTGTCCTTTATCAGTTTTATAATGACCTCCTTCACTTATTTCCACATGCGTTTATGCAGGCTCAAGTCCTTTCGGTGGTTTTTCACACCCTTCACTGATAGTTTATCTTACTGATGAGGTTTTATTTGACTGCTTTCTAACTGTTTCCACATTTTACCTTTTCGGTGGTTAACAACCTTCGGAAGTTTGTCTACTAGCCACTGAAAATATGGCTTTCGGTGGCTAATGAAGTGATATCCCTTTCGCCTAAGCCACCGAAACAATTATCCCAATGTCATGGTGAAACCCAGCTTTTGGTGGATAGTGGCCTCACCGAAAAAAACTTTTAACCACCGAAAACCCATCCTTCTAGTGGCTAATGAAATGTATGAGCTTTTTCCTAAGCCAATGAAAGCGCTTTTTCCCCGATGCTTATTTGCCTGCTTTCAGCGGTTAAAATATGCTTTGAACTATTCGATAAGTTGTCGAAAGCATCACCTTTCGATGGCTAATGAGATGTCTGGAGTCTCACCTAAGCCATCGAAAGTGCCTTTACCAATGTCACTTTCTGCCTGCTTTTGGCGGTTAACACCCTTCTTGTTCTTCTCCCTAAGCTGCTGAAAGAAACACTTTTCAGTGGCTAATGAGTCGTTTGAAGTCTCGCCTAAGACACCAAAAGTGTTTTTGCATTTTACTCGCTCGAGCCCACTTTCGATGGTTTAATTTTATCCTGCGTTAAACCATTAACTGTCAAAACATAGCCTTTCGATGTCTAATGAGCTATTAAGAGCCTCGCCTAAGCCACCAAAAGCTATAACTTCCAAATTTTTCAACCATATCAAAAACAAATACCTTCAATTTGTTATTCATCCTCATATCTTTCATTACATAAATCAAATTCTTCATACTATCCAAATAAATTTATTTTGGGAGATAACATAACCATTGGAATCCTAGTACTGCATTGGTGTTATCCACACCCACCACATAGAAAGCATCAGTAACTATATAGTCCCCAACGGTCACTTACAGTTGGAAATCCATTTTTTGCAGTCCATGGAGTGATTCCCAGGGGTTATGCCAATGAATCCATCAAAGGATTTTGTGAGAAGCTTCATTTTATCTGCCATCGCAGTGTCAATGAAATTATGGTTGGCTCCTCCATCTACCAAAACAATAACTTCCTTCCCTTGAACTACTTCTTTGAATTAGAGAGTGTGAGATTTAGTTCCCCAAGACATAACAAAAACTTTTACTGTGTCTAGTTTTGGTTGCTCGTCCTCTTCATTTGATTCAAAATTTTCTTCTACTTCTATGGGTTGGTCATCATTCCCTCCTTCATCATCATATTCATAGAAACCTTCAATATAATGTGGTTTCCCCTTATCACATTTATGTCCTGGAACCCAGGGTTCTTGGCAAGAAAAATAGAGCTTATTCCTTCTTAGTTCATCCCGATCCTTGTAAGAGTAATTTTTCTTTCCAGGGGTAGGAAAGTTCCTCACTGCAATTCTTTGATTCTGAAATTTATGAGGCATGGGAATTTTGGTTGAAATTTCTTGCATCCCTTTCAACATACTTCACACAAAAAGTATGAACTCATCCTTCTCATCCATCTCCTCGTGGAATCTCCCTTCCACATAGTCAACTTCCTCTTCTTCAGAGGTCTTCCTTTTAGAATCTGAATTGAATTTTGGACTCATTAATGATTATCAAGAGCAGGTATGGAGGAACATGCTCTAATACAATTGTAATATCCCTGATCTCAATCATTTAACAATAATCATAATTTTGAAAAGGTTTATGTTATTGTGCATCTCATTTGGAAACTTTTTATGTTGGCTTTTTATAGCTAAGGTCATAATACACACACACACACACAACCATATATATGTATGCATATGTACGTATATGTATTTGTATATATATGTGTATATATACATGCATACATACATACATACATACATACACACACACACACACACACACACACACACACACACACACACACATATATATAATTTATTTGATTTATTTAAATACTTGAAATTTTTAAGGGTGAAAGGTTAAACTATAATTAGGATTAATATCCGGTCTTATATATGGGATTAAAGTTGATTGTTATTTTGAATATACATCACTTCAATGTTGTAGTTTTAGTGATGAAAGTAACCTTCTTTTGGATACTATTTAAGATGAAACCACCTTTTGGTCTTGGACTATGACATTAAACTGTCTTTGATTTACTTTAAATTGTCTTTGATTGGACATGCTTCTATCACCTTTGTCAAGTATTTCTTATCCATTCAAGGTTCATCCTTGATATCTTATCTATACGATGGATAATAGAATTCATAATCCTCAACTCATGGTATCCCTCAATCAACATACACGGTTTCTTCTTCGCACTATTCAAAGTCTTCTTCTATCACTGGCAAGAGCCTCACAGTTGCAACTTGAATTAGTGATTTGCAATATTTATTCACTGAGAGCTTACTTTCCATGAGAATGGAGGAAATTTATTTGATACCAATGTAATGAACCTAAGGCAACAATAAATTCCACTAACTCTATATAATAAAAATTTCAAACAACTAGTTGACAGGTGAGCAAATTTCTCAAGTAAAAATAGGAATTGAACTAGGGTTTGCAGGAGAAACCAAAATTCAAGGAAGGATATTGAATGCTCATATCCCTAAGAACCTATATGTTGCAATCTTTTAGGTTTCGATCATCATCCGGGATGAATTCTACTACTAGGCTTCTGGGAGTCCTAACAAATGGAGATCTTAACACTACTACATTTTGACCAAAAATCTGACGGCTATCATGTCGGATTTTCGACACTGCTCTGTCGCATGAACGACACTTTGATTTTTTTTAACCGTCAGAAAATTTTCGTCGGTGATCCGGCACCTAGGTAACCGTCGCTTAAGCGACACATAGGAAACTGTCGCTTAAATTTCCAGTGTCGTTTAAGCGACGGAATTTCTTCGACAGTACAGAAACTTTTTGATGAAAAAACTCTTAAGTCCGTCGATTAAGAGACAGCAGATGCGTTGGAGAAGCGACGGATGTCAACTGGGGCTGTCGTATAAGCGACGGGATATTCCATCTGGTATGCGACGGATATGGACTATAACTATCGAAAAAGCGACATGGGGAAATGTCGATTAAGCGACGGATAGAAACCATACCTGTCAGAAAAGAGACATTAGGAAACGTCGATTAAGCGATGGATAGGGAAATGGAGCGTCGGTTAAGCGACACTTACAAGCGTCGCTTAAGCGACGGAAGGAACGTCGATTAAGCGACGGATAGAAACCATACCTGTCGGAAAAGCGACATTAGGAAACCTCGATTAAGTGATGGATAGGGAAATGGAGCGTCGGTTAAGCGACACTTACAAGCGTCGCTTAAGCGACGGAAGGTAATTTTTTTTTTTTTTAAATAATTTTAAATTGGGT
>LPNX010644928.1:836-33552 GCA_001517045.1 Pseudotsuga menziesii
GATGTTGTTGATGATGACGATGATGAAGGTGATGATGATGATGATGTTCATGATGTTGATGGTGGTGATGATGATGAGGATGATGATGATGATGTTCATGATGTTCATGATGTTGTTGATGAGGATGATGATGAAGATGATGATGATGATGTTCACGGTGTTGATGGTGATGATGAAAGATGATGATGATGATGATTTTGATGGTGATGATGATGAGGATGATGATGAGGATGTTGATGATGTTGATGATGATGATGGAAATGATGGTAATGGTGATGATGATGATGATTATGACGATGGAGATGATGAAGATGATGATGATGAAGATAATGTTGATGGTGATGGTGATGATGAGGATGAGGATGATGTTGATGATGTTGATGGTGATGATTATGATAAGGATGATGAAGGTGACGATGATGGTGATGATGATGACAATGACAATGATGGTGATAATGTTGATGGTGATGATGATGATGATGATGATGATGGAAATGGTGATGATGAAGGTGATGATGGTGAAGGTGATGGTGATGAAGATGATAATGATGATCATGGCGATGTTGATGACGATGATGATGGCGATGTTGACGATGAGGAAGGTGATGATGATGAGGATGATGATGAGGAGGATGATGATGGCAATGATGGCAATGGTGATGATGATGATGACGATGGTGATGATGAAGGTGATAATGGTGAAGATGATGGTGATGAAGATGAACATGATGAAGATGATAATTATGATCATGGCGATGTTGATGACGATGATGATGGTGATGTTGACGATGAGGAAGGTGATGATGATGAGGAAGAGGATGGTGATGATGATGATGACGACGATGGTGATGATGATGTTCATGATGTTGATGAAGGTGATGATGATGATGAGGAGGATGATGATGATGTTCATGATGTTGATGGCGATGATGATGACTTAGCTCAAAGATCCAAGAGTGGAGAACTTAGATCGTAAGAGTTTGGAGGATAATGGTCCATGCAAGGGCGTGATAGCATCAAAATTACTTTTAGTCACTAACTGGAATGTCATTAAGAGGTCATGCGTGATGGTTTGAGAAATTTTTACTATCAATTATATGTTTACAAACCTCTTGTAGGGATTAAAGAAATTATTTCCTCTTGTGACCAGGTCTATAGCTTAAAGAACCATGCTTGATGCTTAGAACATCCAATTATGATATAACAAAGGCTTTGGTCATAAGTTGTAACACCTATTCCTCTAGGACTCATGTCTCATGCACAATGTCCTAAAAATCAATGAAGACCTTAAATTGAGGGAAATTTAATTGAACCTATGATTGCTACTTGGGAATAACTCAAATGATTCTAGTGAGCATTCTTACGAGTAGGATCCAGGGACTCTAGTGAGAATTCTTAGGAGTAGGAACCGGGGACTTATGCATTAATAGTTCATGGTAAGGATCATGGTTCATGAAAGGGCACCCATAACATCATTACTATTTCTATAAGGCATTAACTAGACTTACCATTAAGAGGTCATGTGTGTACTTGTTTAAAAAAATTTGATGATCATTTGATGCTTACAACATTCATGTAGGGCCAAAGTCAACTATTTCCTTCGATGATCATGTCTACAACATAGAGAACCACACCTATTGCTCAATACGTCCAATAAGGATATAACTCCGAGTTTTACATCGTCTATACAAAGGGTAGGCCTTGTGGTCTAGGCCATGCTTTATGGCCAAATACTAGAGACAAAGGCCCTAAGACCCGTTCCTCTATGAATCATGTATCATGTATCATGCACATGCTCTTAAAAACCAATTTCAAATAATTTTTTATAAAAAATTTATTATTTGTCTCGAGCCTACAGTTGATTAATTGTATTTATGGTTCATATAGGTTTGTTTAGTTGGTGTTTTATCGATTTTTTTCAATCCTCCATGAATTCACGGAGGATTGAAAAAAATCGGGTAGCATTTTGGCTTGCCCGAGACACATTTCAAAAATAAACCGGTAGCATAAACCCTACCGGTTGACATAATTTATATATATATATAACAAATTAACAAAAAAATTCAATTTAACAACAAATTTTCAAAAATCCGGCAGCATTTTTGCTTGCCGGTACACATTTTAAACATGAAAATTATAAAAATATAAATTTACTAAATTTGAAAACAAAACTATAAAAACATATATTTACTAAATTTGAAAACAAAATTATAAAAATATACATTTATCAAATTTTATAAATTTATTAAAAAAAAATTTAAATTCCATTTAAATTGAAAAATGTTACCTCTTTGCTCCGACATTGTGATGAGGATGGGTTGCTTTGGGGCGATGGTCGCTATTCCTCGGTCGAGTTCTCTGTCCCTCGGTCGAGTGATTGAAAATGACATTTGGGGCCCCCGCGGCCCCTTTTTATAATTTTTTTTAAAAAAAGGACCTCGGTTGAGGTATGTACCTCGGTTGAGGTCCATACCTTGACCGAGGTCCATACCTCGGTCGAGGGCTTTATATAACCTCGGTCGAGGGCTTAACAAGACCTCGACCGAGGTACCTTTTTTTGTTTTTGACAAGATGCGCTTGCCAAAAAGTGTTACCAAGGTCCGTGGATTCACCCCCCACTAACCAACTATGTGGCAATATGACCTCTCCAAGAGGTTTGACTACTCCCCAATAGTCCTTAGTATAACTCTTCTTGAGTATCTGATAGTCTATGAGACCTTGAATATGTTTGTTCTCATGTGGATTCACTCCACAAGATAAACTACAACCCCCGGTTGTATGAGTCATGTACCATGAATTATCATAGCTATGTGCAACTTAGTGGCTTATCTTAGGCGTGACTTAACTAAGCCATTTCCCACTACATAGATAGTCTTTAAGCCATATAGTATTGTATGGATTCACCGAAGTTAGAGTCATGTACCACTACATGGCTTATTGGTGGGGAGAAATTTCCTAGTCATATTTCATATGACTAACTAGTGGTGACTTTATCTTCTTCTTCCTATGGAGACACATCAATACTCCCTCTTAAACTAGAGGAGTCTTTCTCTACTACACTAAGTTTGTCCCATAACTCCTTAAGTTTACTTAGGACATAGGATTAGTAAGTATGCTGGAAATTCTGCTCATCTGTGGATATGTACTGGAGTTGTATTGGTCCTTTCTACACCATGTATTAGATATAGCTAACTAGGATTGTTTTGAAACCTTACAAATTTATAATATTCTCTATCTCAAGAAACATCTCTTATGTGATCTTTCTCATTTAGTGCATTAGACACAATCCACATATCCTTGAAATTTTATTTCACTGTCTTAGACATATCTAATTTCATATCCACTTGTACCTTGAAGGTACCATAACACATGCTTTGTTGTACATATCTATGTACTGACTACAAAGCATAAATCTAGTCCAATTCTAACTAGGTGCATCTCAATTGACTTTAAGATCCTCCAAATCTTTAGAATTGACATCATATGTGTGACGATGGACTTATAGTCTCATAATATCCCACATTTTAGTTGAAAGTGTGTACCCTCTAATGGAAAAGATCTCAAGGCACAAGGAGGGTTAAGTGGCCATGAGTGTCACCTCAGTGCCATAAGAACTTAACAATAAAAATAAACTAAGATGACACTTAAGCTTATAACTGTCACCTAAAATATGATTAAAAGTTAGTCCTCGGAGGGGACACCATTTAGTAACTAAAAGAGTAAGGCTAACTAGTGTTAAATGATTATAAGAAAAATCAAGAAGTTAAATGAGACATCATTGATATCTTAGCCTCGAAGGATGTCGGGATGCAATGCAGTATCGAACTTGTACATATGAACAAGTTAAGTTCCCTATTAAAATACTAATAAATTACACAACTAAGCATTATTATTCTATGGCAAGAAAATACCATTAATAATTACACTAAGTAATTATAAATACTCTTGGAAAGCACCATGCAATATTTTGCATATAAAACAAAGTAAATAAATTATTTACTTTTGAAATTTACAAGAGAAATAAAAGAATAAATAATAAATAAATGATTGCATGGATACCTAGTAACTAATGCATGGATAATTCTTAACACATGGATGACTAATAGTGGATTCATGGATGATTAGTACACGATGAGTAAATGATTAGTAGAGGATGCATGAATAACTCTTAGCTAAACAATAATATAACTCATCTCTAAGATATAGATAACTCTTAGCTCATGCATTGATAACATACATTTTATGAATAACAACCAAGTTAACTCCAAAAAAAAGTGGCAAAAAAAAATGATAACTGATTAGTGTATGTGCTACTTAACTTTCCTGTCTAAAAGTAAAATCATTTTTTAAAAGCAATTTCTTTTATTAACAAGGGGCGTGTTAAAGTTAACGTTAAAAGGAGATAAACTTTGTACATTAAAAATAAAAGTTAACGTTAAAAGGAGATAAACTTTGTATATTAAAAATAAAATTCGAAACCAAGAAAGGAGGAGTGCGCCTCATTTTAGCCAAGTAGTTAGGGCTTCTTCTTTGGACAATTTAAAAATCCAATTAACACATACATCAGCGGAGAGGCGCAGCCTCTGATCACACCTTTATTTTCTGCATTTGAAATTTTTCTATGGGACTAAGAGAACGCTCTATAGTCTCGCTTATATCACCTGCATGGGACCAGCATCTTACATACCTAGAAAAAGTTTTAAACTTTCAACGTTGGGGAAAAACATCCTTTAAACAATCCTGATTGAGTTATAATCTTGCTTGCATGAGAAAAGTGTTTGAGACCGAGTTTTTGTCTTTAATGCTTGGAAAAAGATTTTAAACTTTCAACGTTGGAGAAAAATGTCCTTTAAACAATTGTGACCGAGTTAAACCTTGCTTTTCTTAGAAAAGTAGCACTTGAGACTGAGTTTTTGTCTTTAATACATGGAAAAACATTGGGAAAAACATTTTAAACTTTCAAACCTCTAGAAAAACGTTCTTTAACATGTAACTGGGTTTTAAACTTTGCTATGCTTGAGTAAATAGACTTTGTGATAGGAATTTTTTCCATGCCTAGTATTTGAAATAATGGGAGAGTACTTACCAAAAGAATTTGATTGTAATTTTAATTACATATTAAATGGCTGGGCGTGTCCATGAAAGAAACAATCCGATGCCAAAAAAGAATAAAGTGTTAAACTATGGGAGAGTGAACCCCACCGTGTCATAAGGATATTTGAAGATAAAAGCTAAAGTCTAAATACTTAAAATTGCTTAAAGAACTGAAAAACATAGCCTTATGCAAAACTCAATTTGGAAAAGTTGATGACCAAGCATAGGCCAAGTTTTGATTAATGGGTTAAAGGCTGTGAATATAAATTTGCCTGGTTAAGTAACTCTCTACTACCTTAGTGGATTCTGGCTCATCTTGGGGTGGCCTTTCCGCAAGAGAGAGCCAAACGATTTTGTAGAGTGTTATTTTCATTAGATTTAGTTGAATATATATATTTTTCGTAAATATGTTTATATGTAAGTATTTCGTTGGGCTAGAGAGCTTGTCTACAGCCCAGTATGAGAGGGAGATGTTGTAGTTACTCATGTAAATGTCAGCTATAAATATTATTTCCATTATGAGAAAGATGTTGTAAAATTAAGGTAAATGTAGGCTATAAATATTTAATTCTCTTTACTTATGATGTCAGATTGATGTTGTAAAGTTATGTAAAGTTCTTCATATAAATGTCTGCTATAAATATTTACTTCTATTTAATTATAATGTAGATTTTGACGGCTTTGCAACCAAAACACAAATTCTTATAGTCAAACAAAATTTCAAGTAACTTGGCCATATTAAGAGCTCCTAGCTACAAATATATGCTACGAGCAACTCATGCAATATGATTTTCTCTGGATGTGAGGTGCGGTCTTTATAAATTTCTTAGATTTACAACCAAGCCAGTCCATGACACTACTAATTGAAAATATATAACTTCAAATGGATTAACAAAGATTTTATTACAAACTTTAATATGTTAAACGCAGAATCCAGCCTGAAACAATAAAGAGAAAACAAAAACATGAAGAGAATATGATTCTTCTTTACTGGATAATATGACACTATATTACAGTATGCAATATGATTCTTCACTTGATAATTGATGCGGCATTTAGACAATTTCACAAGGATTAGCAAATAAATTATGATGAGCTTTAAAATGTTAAACACATAATATAACAGACTGAAACGATCAAGAGTAAATCAAAACATGAAGAGTCGAAAATAACAAAATCGATTACATTAGTAAATAGTATAAATGTATTACATTGAGTTGGTTTAATATGGCTTTTCACCAACATAATTTCCAGGTGGATCGTAGTTGCAGGTCATGAAAGTATCCTCGTTGTTGCTAATGACCCTCCCGCAGCCCACTCTGAGAGAGTTCCTCTACAAAACTTCCAAAAAAATACACTTCCGACTTCTTGCTCCCAATTTAACATGTGGAACCGAAAATTCTAAAATGCTTGACAGCTGGAATATGATCATGCCACATTTCATAAGGTGTTTTGTTTTGTAGTGCAACAAAAGGACATCTATTCTTAATGTAGACAGCACAAAGAAATGCCTCTCCCCAAAACATTAACTTGACATTTTAAAAAACATCATTGATCTTACCATATTCAAGAGTGTCCTATTCATACGTTCTGCCACACCATTTTGCTATGGATTATAAGGAACAATTGTTTGATGTTTAATACCATTCTCCTGCAAATATTTTTCAAACTCTTGAGATGTATATTCACCACCGTTATCAGTTCGAAGGGTTCCAATATTGAGTTGAGCTTCATTTTTAATCCATAAGTGAAAATTTCTAAATGTATCAAAAGGTTGTGATTTTGATTTTAACAAATAAACCCAACACATCCTCATAAAGTCATCAATGAAAGTCATGATATATTTGTTACCATTTGCTGATGGAACAGGCATGGGCCCACATAAATATGAGAGAATAAGACCAAGCTTTCTTGAAGCTCGAAACATAGAATCATTAAAAGGTTGTTTACCGTGCTTTCCTAAGATACAAGCATCACATGGGGAAAGTTGTCTTGGAATAGTAGGAAGCCCTTGAAATCCTTTCTGTTTCATAATCCTGAGAGTGTCATAACTAATATGACCAAATCTAGCATGCCACAATAAGCTGGAAGATAAATTACTATTATGCTGAACCAAATTTGTAGAAATCTGTGAATTGGATGATGTACCATTCAACTTTAAAAGTTTGTTATCTTCCACTCCATTCATTACAACCACATTATCATAAGCTCTTCTAATTTCAATGATACCATCAAACATATGCATCGAGTGATTTTGTTGTCTAATTTGCACAAGATATATTAGATTTCTCTTCAATTGTGGAACATAAAGAATGTCAGAAAGTATATAATCAGCAAGTCCTGATAATTTCAATCTAACAGAACCAATTCCTGAAGGTTTTAACTGAGACTTATCTGCCAAATGTACTACCCCATCAATTTGATCACTAAACGTTTCAAAGAAGTCTTTTCTAAATGTCATATGACATGTGGCTCCAGTATCCAATAATTAGGTATCATTCCATGAAAATGAAGTACTGAAAGCTTCTTCAATTCCTAGATTACAATGTGCAGATTCAGGAGGGTTACCTTTATCATTTCCTTTATCTTGTACTTGCTCTTTCTTGTTAACAATTTTATCCCAAGAAGTTCTACAATAACTCACAGTATGAACAGTTTTTCCACATCTATAACATTGTTTCTCTCCTTGATTAAATCTTCCCCCCCTTCCTCTTTACTGTCCTCTTTGTCCTGTTTTGTGGTTGTTAATCTAACTGTTTTGTGGTTGTTAATCTATATTTAAAACATATATTCTGTATTTAAAACGTCTATCAACGCTTTGAATCTGAGCCAGTTACAGTATTCAATCTGGAACTCTAGAATAGATCTCTCCCTCCCCTCACAATATACTGCGCAATTTACAAAAACTTTGTTTAGCTATAGGAGAATAGAATAAAGAGCAGTACCTGGAAGCGTAGTCTTCTCCAGCAAGCATAGTCTTTTGTTTCTTGGGACATCAATTTGGAAGTCAATACGCGAAGGTTTTTTGTTGAGAGGGGAAGCCACCATGCGAGTGCACAGGGCTCCCCCTTTACTGCGGCTCCTGGTATTTAATCCGCAGGTTAACTTAGTGGGGATTTGTATTCCCTTTAACGACTGCGAACAAAACCCAAATTTTAGGGGGCGTTGTGCTTCTCGCCCTTGACACTTGGATTACATATTGGCTCATGGTTGTCACTTGGCAATTAGAACGGCTGGCTGGAGTTTAATTTAAATACTAACTTAAATTAAACACCATGATGCAGAAGGAATGACACTTGGATTACATATTGGCGAACAAAACCCAAATTCCAGGGGGCATTGTGCTTCTCGCCCTTGACACTTGGATTACATATTGGCTCATGGTTGTCACTTGGCAATTAGAACGGTTGGCTGGAGTTTAATTTAAATACTAACTTAAATTAAACACCATGATGCAGAAGGAATGACACTTGGATTACATATTGGCTCATGGTTGTCAGTTGGCAATTAGAACGGCTGGCTGCAGTTTAATTTAAATATTAACTTAAATTAAACACCATGATGCAGAAGGAATGACACATAACGACATATTATCACAAAAACATTCCAAATTTACATAACCTTTATAACACAACAACTTATACTTTAATAAATATGGGATCCATATAAATAACTTAATTCTTTTGTATTGAGTTCCAAAACTTTTCAAAATTTTAATATGAATTCAAACTGTGTTCACATTTATAATACTCAATTATGCTACCTGGTCGGAAGGAAGCTTGCCAGATCTCTGACCTTCGTAGAAGAGAATGGATTTGGTGAGAGCATCTTTATAGTTATGAGACAGAGAGGAGGCGCGTTCGCCATAATATTCATGATGTACAATACTATTAAACTGAAAGGCTTCTACCGGGATTCTGTGGATCGAGAGAAATCGATCCAGGTAATTGACAGACAGGTAGGCCATTGGAGGTCCGAAATTGTAGAAAGAATGTACCTACACATCTGATGACTTCAGATGGACTACAGGACTTCTTGTTTCCTCTGGATTCATAACGTTTCAATTGACGGGAAAAAACAATTTTGCCAGTCATTTATATGATCTTGACAGATAAATTTTGCCAGTCATTCACATGATCTTGACAGACAGGGAGAAACGTATATGATCATATTGTACATTCTACTTCCAGCCAGGGGAAAATGGAGTTTGAATTAGGGGAAAGGAAGCTCAGACTTTCATTTCCTTTTTTGCTTTTTACCATGACATATTTAATCATACAACTGTGGAAGATGGTACATTTTTTTACGTGGTCTCTGTTACATGATCTTGACAGATAAATTTTGTCAGTCATTCACATGATCTTGACAGACAGGGAGAAACGGATATGGTCATAATGTACATTCTACTTCCAGCCAGGGGAAAATGGAGTTTGAATTAGGGGAAAGGAAGCTCAGACTTTCATTTCCTTCTTTGTTTTTTACCATGACATATTTAATCATACAACTGTGACATATTTAATCATACAACTGTGGAAGATGGTACATTTTTTTACCTGGAGTGGGGAATTATGTTTCTAAGGCCAAAACATAAAAGATTTAATTAAATTTCTGAGCTTATGGGAATATTACGGAGGCTTTCAATTGAAAGTTTAAAACCTAAAACTCAACCTGCAAACAAACAGTGTGAAGAATCTTACCTCTATTAGCTTGAAATCTTTGCTTGTGGTCAAATCTCGTCACTCAACCGCCTTCTTTTAATCACAATCTCGCTACTACAAAGCTCAAGCTATCGAACTTTCAGGTGAAACACATTATCCGAGCATCCCAATTAAGCTCGATGGCTTCACTGTCGTACACTTGACATCCAATGCTGAGTACTAAGTTTTCTGTTGGTCTCAGAAAAAAACTGCCACGTTTCAGATGTATTTCCTTAGAAATAGCCACGTTTTTTACCACTAACATGAGCCTTAGTACGTTCATTCATGGTGCAAATAATTAGAAACGACGTCACTTAGTGACACTACTTTGAAATAAACGCTCTATAAATTTACATAACCTTTATAACACAACAACGTATACTTTAATAAATATGGGATCCATATAAATAACTTAATTCTTTTGTATTGCGTCCCAAAACTTTTCAAAATTTTAATATGAATTCAAACGGTGTTCACATTTATAATACTCAATTATGCTACCTCGAGACTAGCGCTCATCAATGTCATGTCTTAATACATGGCATTAATTAATTAATTAATTAATTTGACCATAACTTCAAGTTAATGTATATCATCCAAAATATGTATGTGGAGGACAAGGCATAACTATTTAAAATATGTCAAAAATGTAAGATTGTTTATTGAAGTCTACACTATGCATTAGAGGTTATGTCATATTCAAAACTTATGAAATGACCTCCATATTTTGTAATACTTGAAAACTTATCATTATCATCCTTCCCAAACCTTTAATACTTAAATCTTGCAACCACACCACATTCCTTCCTTGCATGTGATACTTATGAAATGGCCTCCATATTTTGTAATACTTGAAAGCTTATCATTATCATCCTTCCCAAACCTTTTTTAATACTTAAATCTTGCAACAATACCACATTGCTTCCATGCATATGATATGGTTATGCTTATTGCAATAAAATATTCCTTGAAAATCTCCCTTTCTTTTCATTTAAACAATGGCTTATGAAGATGGAGAAATAAATTTGCTAAGCTTGGAAAGCTTTTAATCGTTTAATTGAATTTTTAGTAAACAAAATTGACAAAAATAAATAGGAATTCTATGAATATCTAGAAAGCAACTTCTATATACAATATAGCATTAAAATATTTCTAAGCTATATAACCTGCCGACGGCAGGTATAATAAGATATTATTTAATATTATTTGTGCAATCCTTAGCTAGCTAGCTCTTAGATAGTTGTACTTGGTAATCCACACGTACTTGAAAAAAATGACGATGTATAGGTTCGGATATACTTTAGGATTTGAAGGATTTCATATATAAGAGCAAATATATTATTTTCGGTATTCCTCAGTTTAACTAGCGTGTTAAAAGGAAAAAAGATCATTTCATTTTAAGTAGTGTGTTAAATGATGTCGTATAGGTTTGGATATACTTCAGGATTTGAAATATTTCATATATAAGAGCGAATATATTATTTTATTTATTATGTCAGTTGATTTAGTATGTCTCACCATTTATTTCTTACATAATTTGATATAATATAATACAAATGGATAGAGGTGAGACAATTTAGAATATTAAGTTTTTAATAATATTGATGAATTAAGTGTTTAATTAATAATGACATAATTTGATATAATACAAATTGATAGAGGCTAGACAATTTAGAATATTAAGTTTTCAATAATATTGATGATTTAAGTGTTTAATTGTATCAAAGGTGGAGAGAGAGTATTCATTTTTTTAAATAAAAAGAGATTTGATTATTGTTTAAAAAGTGAAGAAGTTTTTCATACTTTAATTAGTTTCATTATATATGGATTTTTTATGCTTATCTAGTGTGCATTATAGTTTGTTGGTTTTTCTAAAGTCGTCCCTTAAGCTCCCCGAAGATTTCATATCAACTAATATTTGAGCTAGAGTACTATAGCCTATATTTACTTCTTAGATATGTGTACCTACACTACCACTTTCCACAATTATGTTAGTTTGTCTTTATAATTGCAATTAATCTAGTTTGGACATGCTCAACACATTAAAATTTGAAGCTGATGCAATCATGTGCATCAAACTACATACATATATATCAACTTAGCAATATTATGAGAGACTAAATGAGTTCCTATGTAATAGTGGTATAATATGTTGTCGTAGAATCTTTGCATCAATAAATTGAAGAGATGCATGTGCAGGTTTCAACACTAGTGGGATGTTTTGCACCTAAAAATAACCAATGCATCATTTAAAGGAAGGAACCCATTAAAGGAAAAGTAAATATTGAAATCTTATTTTTCAAAGGATATATTGATGTGGAAACTCTAGATAAATGGTTGAAACCACTCAAATCATATTTTATTATGAATTAGTTCCCTAAATGTGCCCTAAATGAATAAAAGGTTGAATATCAAACTCTCAAAATTGCCCCGAATTCACTTTCACGGTGGGAATCTTTTACTTAGTAGAGAAAGGAAGAACAACAAGTCTTAATCTTATGGGAAGGAGTCAAGACAACTATAAAATATAAATTTTATCTCACAGACCACCTTTATGCGTACAATGACAATGATTTCATAAGAGAAAGCTCAATCTTCTCTAGACTTCATTGTATAGTAGCCTAAAATTTTGATTAAAGTGATTGAAAAAATCCTTGAGTCTTTTACTATTAACGAATTTATGGGATGTTTGTATCATTACCTAAAGGAAGAAGTGAATTCATTGTTTATTTTTTAGCAAATATGAATATATTTGAACTATAAAACTTTAATTGCATGACAACTTAACACTGGAATAAATAGAATATTCAAGCACACAATTCATTCATCTAGAACAAAAGAAGTACCGTGGGAAACCCTTGAAATAATGAGGATGAAAAACCCAGCAATTCTTCAGAGTATAATAGATAGATTGTAGAGAATGGATTTGTAAACAATAACAAATTGTCTTTGGCACCCGACTACTATATAATATAGAATACTAAGTAAAAGTGAATATTGATCAAGTATATGTACTTTCCATGTGCCAAGCACTTTAATAACAAGCCATAAGACACTACCATGCATACAATAGTGAATGGATGCATGAGAATTGTGCACAGTTGCACTACAATAGGGAAATTTCTTCATTAATAATAATTTCAGTGCATTGGAATTTCCATCATGCATAACATATGCACCATGCTTTTGATATTTGACATTAACTGGTTCTTAACTGACATCGGAGTGAACTCATAATCTAATTGAAAGTATGCTCACTTAGTTAATAGGCTAACATAAGTTTCATAGTTCTTTAACACAATTGTAGTCATACAAACAATTTATTAATTGAACTGTCATGTTTTGATTAACTTAAGTGTCAAATTTTAGTTTAACTGAAGTGTAAACACTTTAGTTAAATAGTTCATCTTTCTTAACACTTAGTTAACTATTGTTAACTGAATCATTCTGATTGATTTGACTGAAGTGATCACTAAGCTCTTCTTTACTTACCTGATTGCATACATTAATATTTCAATTGATGTTTTAACTCAAGCATTGATTGAGGCATACCTATCTAACTAAATCTTTATAATTCGAGTTCATCTTAGCCATTCTTTAGGAAATCCAAATTCTCTTAATCTCAGGCTTATCTCTTTCTCTTTAGTGTATGGCCTACATGTTAACTTTATTTATCTATCATATAATATTAAATTATAAGAAGAATTGTAGTATGCTATGATCATATTATATTCCTCTCGAACAATATAGTCATATTCTAAAGTAATTCACTTTGGATGTGGCCAGTATCTAGAAGAGACTTAATATAATCTCATGGCCATGGTTAGTTATGTAACACATAAATTTATGCTTCAACATGCAAAGCATTTCAACTCTATAGTTAGAGGGCCACCCGATTTGTAGTCGCTATTATTGGGGGTCTGCATGAGAATCATGACTTGATATACTCACAAGTCTACTTCTGTAAATTTGTTCCACCTCATAGGGTACCTTCTATGAGAATAATGACTTGATAATATCACAAGTCCAACTTGATATTACTGACAAGTCCACATCCTTGATTTTACTCACAAAACTTTGCAACATCACCACCCTAGTCACATGTGTTAGAATTAGTGTTCCATTTGGATCTTCAAGCAATGAGTGCAATCAGATTCTTAATTATTATGCAGTGAAGAGGAATGACTTATACAAACTGAACAAATCAAATCTCACAGGAAACGGACTAGTATTGCTCAGAGAATTATAGTATTATTTTCATTAAAGAATCCAGTGTTACAATAGTGTTACATAAGGAAGAATTCAAATTCATTAGGGATGCCATTTCTGACTCTAACTGTATCTCACTGCATGGATAACTATAGGTGTCTCGATCACTATGGGATTCCAAGTGGTTTACTCCAGATGTCTAAATCAGTCAATCCATCAATTATAATCAGTTAAACCAGTCTAACTGTAGTGGTAGGTGAGAAGTAGGTGAGAACTAGCGCCTTCCCACATGCAACCATGCATAACTGGCATTAACTAAAATGGAGTAGAACTAACCGAATGTAACTGAAGAGTAACTAATCTTAACTAGTTACCAACTCCCAACAATTGAAGGAGGTTGGTGGTGGGACTCCTAGTGGCTCCTAAAATTTAGGGATTGGCCTAGGAGGAGCCTAAACTGATGCATGCAAGGGCATTCATTATCAGTTAGCCTCTATCAGTGTTCCCCACACTCTATTGACTGGTACATGTGGCCCCATCAGGACAAGCGGTCCCAATGGTACTAGTGGACCCATTAATTAACAAAAGACTCTTAATTTAGGCTAAAATAATCTAATAGATAGTTTGGTCAAGGAGGATTATAAATCCTAACACCCCCCTGAATCCTAACCTTGACAAGTCTTGGCCCTGGAAACAAGGCCAAAATTCACCCATATACAATATAAAAGATTAAAAAATGACGCTTAATACACCGAGAAAATAGGGGAAAACGTTATGGGAAACCCACCCCCGGCCCTCAAAATAAGTAGGAAATAGGAAAATACAAGCTATCTTTAGAAGAAAGAAGCTTCCTGCTTAGAAGAATAACTTGTCAAAAAATTGCTGCAAATTTTCAGGTCTATGCAGCAATATGGTTCTTCTGTACGACATCATCTTGAATCTATGCATGTGAACCTCTCAATGTGCTTATGAACTGATGAATCTGTGTGTTTCTTACGGATGAAAGAGATGGAGAATGATCAATTTTATGCTTCTGTGAACCAAGTGGTTGATCATTGACTATCATCAAGTAGCACCATCTTGGAATTTTGTTGCACCACTCTATAGGGAGCGAATATGTGAGAGAGAGTGCACCATGCTCATTATGATACTGGGACCTAGTTCTTCTTTGATCTTTTGGCTTCCCAGCACCATCCCCAGCTGCATCAATGAGCTTTTGAGCCCATCTAGAATTAGGACTTAGGTTTGGAATGGATGCTAGATATGGATATAGAATCTCATGAGGTTCAGCCTCAATAACATGATCATGCTGGTATTGATCCTCTTCATCTAAATCTGAAACATGTAATAAATAATCATCATCAAAAAATGGAGGAAGAGTGTTTATACCTTCATCTTCTTTGGATGGTGTTGCACCACACAACTGGTCTTCTTCAAACTGAACACTCCGCTCAATGAAGCATTTCCTAGTTGCAACCTCCATCAACTTATATGATTTCCCATCTTTTGCATATCCCAGTAGAATGCATTCGCTACTTTGGGCTTAGAAGGCCTTCCTCTTGTCAAGTGGTATTCTGGCCCAAGCTTTGGAACCAAAAAATATAAAATGAGAGACATTGGGCTTATGCCCATGTAGTGCTTCGAATGGAGTGGCCCCAACCACTGGTTTATGAGGCACTCTTTCTGTAAATATGAAGCAAAGTTTACAACTACTTCCCAAAGAGAATGAGGGAGATTCTTACCATAGCAAAGGCAGGTTTCCATCTCCTTCAGTGATCTGTTCTTCCTCTCAGCCACACCATTTTGTTGTGGTGTGTATGGAACTGAGTGTTCATTTCGAATTCCCTCTGATTCACATTAGTACTGAAAATATCTTGTGATGTACTCTCCTCCTTTATCATATCTTATGGACTTGATTTTATTATTGAAAATATTCTCAACCATATATTTAAAAACTTTTAAAATATCAAAAATTTCTGATTTATGTTTCATAAAGTAGATCTAGTAGTACCTAGAAAATTCATCAATAAAGGTGAGGAAATACCTACAACCATTAATGGAGTTTGTGGGCATAGGTCCAACCACATCACTATGTATCAAATCAAGTATAGAGGCAACTCTATGTGCCTTCCCAACCTCATACCTAACTGGTGGTGACTTTATCTTCTTCTTCCTATGGAGACACATCAATACTCCCTCTTAAACTAGAGGATTCTTTCTCTACTACACTAAGTCTGTCCCAAAACTCCTCAAGTTTACTTAGGACATAGGATTAGTAAGTATGCTAGAAATTCTGCTCATCTGTGGATATGTACTGGATTTGGGTTGGTCCTTTATATACCATGTATTAGATATAGCTAACTAGGATTGTTTTGAAACCTTACAACTTTATAATATTCTCTATCCGGAGAAACATCTCTTATGTGATCTTTCTCATTCAGTTCACTAGACACAATCCACATATCCTTGAAATTTTATTTCGCTGTCTCGGACATATCTAATTTCATATCCACTTGTACCTTGAAGGTACCATAACACATGCTTTGTTGTACATATCTATGTACTGACTACAAATCATAAATCTAGTCCAATTCTAACTAGGTGCATCTCAATTGACTTTAAGATCCTCCAAATCTTTAGAATTGACATCATATGTGTGACCATGGACTTATAGTTTCGTAATATCCCACATTTTAGTTGAAAGTGTGTACCCTCTAATGGAAAAGATCTCAAGGCACAAGGAGGGTTAAGTGGCCATGAGTGTCACCTCGGTGCCATAAGAACTTAACAATAAAAATAAACTAAGACGACACTTAAGCTTATAAGTGTCACCTAAAATACACCAAAGAAACCATTAGTCATAGGCCTAACTAAAAGAGTAAGGCTAACTAGTGTTAAATGATTATAAGAAAAATCAAGAAGTTAGATGAGACATCATTGATATCTTAGCCTCGAAGGATGTGGGTATGCAATGCAGTATTGAACTTGTACATATGAACAAGTTAAGTTCCCTATTAAAATACAATTACACAACTAAGCATTATTATTCTATGGCAAGAAAATACCATTAATAATTACACTAAGTAATTATAAATACTCATGGAAAGCACCATGCAATATTTTGCATATAAAACAAAGTAAATAAATTATTTACTTTTGAAATTTACAAGAGAAATAAAAGAATAAATAATCAATAAATGATTGCATGGATACCTAGTAACTAATGCATAGATAATTCTTAACACATGGACGACTAATAGTGGATTCATGGATGATTAGTAAACTATGCATAGATGATTAGTAGAGGATGCATGAATAACTCTTAGCTAAACAATAATATAAAGCATCTCTAAGATATGGATAACTCTTAGCTCATGCATTGATAACATTCATTTTATGGACAACAGCCAAGTTAACTCCAAAAAAATGAAAAAAAAATGATAACTAATTAGTGTATGTGCTACTTAACTTTCCTCTCTGAAAGTAAAATCATTTTTTAAAAGCAATTTCTTTTATTAAAAAGGTGCGTGTAGTTAACGTTAACGTTAAAAGGAGATAAACTTTGTATATTAAAAATAAAATTCGAAACCAAAAAAGGAGGAGGAGCGCGCTTCATTTTAGGCAAGTAGTTAGGGTTTCAGAGTGAGTTTTTGTCTTAAATACCTAGAAAAACGTTTTAAACTTAAAACGCTGGAGAAAAACGTTCTTTAAACATTTGTGACGGAGTTTTAAACTTTTTTTTCCAGGTAAAAGCATTTGAGACTGAGTTTTTGTCTTTAATACATGGAAAAACATTGGGAAAAACATTTTAAACTTTCAAACCTCTAGAAAAACGTTCTTTAACATGTAACTGGGTTTTAAACTTTGCTATGCTCGAGTAAATAGACTTTGTGATAGGAATTTTTTCCATGCCTAGTATTTGAAATTATGGGAGAGTACTTACCAAAAGAATTTGATTGTAATTTTAATTACATATTAAATGGCTGGGCGTGTCCATTAAAGAAACAATCCAATGCCAAAAAAGAATAAAGTGTTAAATTGTGCTAAATTATGGGAGAGTGAACCCCACCTTTTCATAAGGATATTTGAAGATAAAAGCTAAAGTCTAAATACTTAAAATTGCTTAAAGAACTGAAAAACATAGCCTTAAGCAAAACTCAATCCGGAAAAGTTGATGACCAAGCATAGGCCAAGTTTTGATTAATGGGTTAAAGGCTCTGAATATAAATTTGTCTTTTGTAAGTAAGAGAGAAAGAATGCTTTGGTCTAGTACCTTAGTGGATTCTGGTTCATCTTGGGGTGGCCTTTCCGCAGATGGAATGCATGCCAAGAGAGAGCCAAACGATTTTGTAGAGTGTTATTTTTATTAGATTTAGTTCAATATATATATTTCCCGTAAATATGTTTACATGTAAGTATTTTGTTGCGCCCATAGGCATGATCTTGTAAAGTTCGATAAAGTTCCTCATGTAAATATCAGCTGTAAATATTATGAAGGAAATGTTGTAGTTCTTCCCATTATGAGGGAGATGTTGTAACGTTAAGGTAAATGTCAGCTATAAATATTTACTTCTATTTACTTATGATGTCATGATGGGGATGTTGTAAGGTTATGTAATGTTACTCATGTAAATGTCCACTATAAATATTTACTTCTATTTACTTATGATGTAGATTTTGACAGCTTTGCAACCAAAACACCAACTCTTATACTCAAACAAATAACTTGGCCATATTTGGAGCTCTAAACTACAAATAGTTGCTACGAACCCCTTTATGAATGCTCGAAAACAAATATTCTCTCTGCTATAATGAACTTGAAGATTATGAACGGTCTTTCAAAAATATCAATCACACGGATGTTAAGGTATCTAAAATAATCCATCACATATATCTGATCATGATAAATTTTATCTTTGTTCCTCTAACAATTGTATTGTTAATTCATAATTAAAATTAATATGGATGCAATGTGTTTCGTTAATATTATTTATATATTATATTAACTCTATTTTTTTTTAATGTAGCTTCATAAGTGAATTTTTGTTACCACCGTCAAATATTTTACCTCACACATATTGCGATTTATCTTCCATAATGAAAGTGATTGGAATGCATTATGAAGCAATTCATGGATGCCCCGATGACCATGTTATATATTATAATCAACATGAATTTGCAACAGAATGTCCATAATTTCATATAAGTAGATATCGAACAAATCAAGTAACAAAAAAGATGCCTCACAAGGCTCTTCGTTATATTTCCATCATTCCACATTTGTAACGACTGTTCAGGTGCAAATATATAGCGCAATTTATGGATTACCATGCAAGGAACAAAATTCAAGATGATGTTATTCGAATCCCTGCAGATGGTTCTTCATTTAGAGATATTGAGGAAAAGTGGTTTCACCTTAAAGAATAACCCCATAATCTTACGATTTCTTTAGCAGTAGAAGGTTTTAATCTATTTGCAGAGATGAGATTTGTTTACATAGTGTGGCCTATTTTCATTATGAAAAATAACATTCCTCCATGGTTTTCAATAAAGAGGGAGCACATAATGTTGTTGATGATTATTCCAGGTATATTGTGTCTACAACTTTTTTATTTTTATTGTAGTGGCATCTCATTTGTCATATTTTGTTTCCTAATTTCATATATATATATTTTATGTTTCTCTTGTGCATGGTTTATATATCTAAATGGTACTCATAATTATATATTTTATATGTTCAAATCAATCAGGTAAGTACCAAGTTAAAGATATGAATGTATATATCAAGCCTCTTATAGACGAGCTACTAAAGTTACGAAATGGCATCACTATGTATGACGTATATAGACCAATACGACAAAGGTAATTTCAATTCCATGCAATGCTTGTATGGACAATACATGATTCCCCAGGGTTAACCCATTTTTGTGATTTGTATTTTTAAGTTTCACTTGAACAGTGCATTTTATTTTATGAACTAGTTAATATAGTTTATATATAATTATAATTGAAATAGATATTCCATATCTATATGTAGGTCTTCAGACAAAGGGAAAATTTTCATGTCCAGTTTGTGGTCCTAAGATAAAAAATCATCGCTCAAAAATCTTAAGAAAGGAGGTGTTTGATGAGTATGTTAACTTCCTCTCTAAGAATCATAGGTATAGAACAAGTGAAAAAAATCTATTCAATGGGAATAAGGAGACATTTAAAAACCCCAGAGAATGACACCTCACCTTTGGAAGTTGCAATATAATAGAAATCATCAAGCTGGTACGTATGGATCATTGTATATAAATTGTTATGTATTTATTTTTATTGTGTGTTGTTTACTATAGTGGTCATAATTGATTTATGTAATTTCTTTATAAACTACAATTCATGATGTTCTTCATGATCATTAATACATTAATGGGCTTCCACGAGGAAAGAAAAGTTATCATAAACAATTCAGCAGGTTTCCCTGCTATGACCACATACAAATTGTTCATCTGTTTGATACAATGCATATCGAAAAGAATGTGACTAAAAAATTATGGAGATTATTGGAGCTAAGGAGTGACAAAGAAAAAATTGTCAAATTTTGCAAAGACATTCAAGAAGGAAACCATGCATTCAAAGACATCATTCAATTTCACAGCAACAAACACCAAATTAATATAAACTCAATTCCATGTGTTAACGGAGCAGTAAGGTAATGTTTTAAAAGAAGTCATGCAGAAAATTAAATTTCCCACTGGATTTTTTGCGAACATGAAGCATATCATAACAAAAAAAGGTGATTTTGCGTGGGTGAAATTTCATGATTTGCATGTCTTCATGAAGGTAATTATTATGGTATCCATATAATTATTATTTTTTAATTCTAGTGCATATTTTTGTTATTTTGTTTGTCTACTCTTTGTTTAAAAAATCATGTGGTTTGTATATTGTTACAGTATGTTATACCTCTCTCTCTCTTGGACAACTTCAACAACAATGTCAAACAAGTTATATATAATCTTGGGAAATACATGAGGTAACTAGCGATTTTTTGCACGTGTTTAGTTTTTTTTTAATTCAATGTTTTTTTGTTAAATACCGTTATTGGTTTGCGTCACTTGTAGATGGTTGTCATCTAAAGAAATCCATAAAGAAGATATAAATTATTGGAGGAGATAAATTCCTCATCTCATGTGTGAAATGTAGAAGCATCTACCTTTGACATTTTTCAATGCACAAGAACACTACCTCATACACCAAGTCGAGGAGATTGAATTGCATGGACCTGTGCACTCAAGATCCATGTGGATGGTTGACAGACACTTGAAATTTATGAAGGCTTTGTTAGACAACGAGCACATGCTGAGGGTTCTATGATGGAGGGATATATGGTATACAAAAACATGTTGTATGCTAGTGAATATATTCATAATTTAGTGTCAAAGCTCAATTTACGTTGCATTTGTGATCCAAACTCCAATAATAATTTTGCAGGGGAGTACCTGAAGTGGAAAGGTGGATCGAGGAAGGTGAAAGGTAATTATTAGCTAGTGGATGTTAATTAATATAATACATTTGAATTTTGACTTTTATGTATATATCATACATATTCTATTTTTATATTCAATATATTGCATCAATTAAGAGCGTATGCTTTGTTAAGATAATTTACATTTCTATTGAATTTTAATTTTGATTGTCATCAAGCAGTTGGTTGAGAGTGGGATGCAATTCATTTATACATCGCAAACAATCTTGACTGGATGAAGGTATGGATTGAACGATGTGAACAATCTGAACATGGAATATCATGGGAAGGTGTGGGTCCATTGGTTAAAGTAGCAAATCATGTTTTTTCCCCTGTATGCACGTAATCATAAATATTGAATCATTATGTAATATTTTATTGCATGGCTTGTTGTAGGTGAAACACCATAAGGATATGGTGTGAAATGGATGTAGATATCGCATCAAAAAGTTGGATGAAACAAATAAAACATCACACTATGGGATATATGTTGTCTTTGAGGTGACCAATGTTTCATCTAGAAGTGAAAAACATCCAGAAATATGAGAAAATCGATACTATGGGTATATGGAATATATTGTTCAGTGTGAATTTAAATCCTTCAAGGTAGTTATGTCTATTTTCAAATGGTATAGGTTACAATTAAATCAATGTGATCCCATTATAACCATTATTGAACATGATAATGGATTTACCATGGTAAATACAAGTTTTTTTGAGCTAGGAACGAATCCCTATGCTCTTCCAATCCATTGTGAACAAGTATTTTACTATGAGGTTCTAGGTAAAGTAGTTTAGTCATTTATTGTGAGACATTATCCAAGGGGAAGGTATGTAAAGTATAACCTAGAGGAAGGTAACGAAGAGGTTCTGGAAGAAGAAGAAGATGATGAAGATCATTATCAACATGAGTTAGATGATCGTGATCCATAAGAATATGTCAAAGAATTAGTTGAATAAGATGATGTAGCATACAATTCCCATGAAGATGATATGGACGATGACATGATGATCATAACATACTTAGATGATGATGATAATATGGCCAATCCTTACAATGTTGACTCTAGATGGGATGATAGAAATCATGACCTGGATGAAGAAGATGATGAAGTCTATTGAAGTGTATGAGGTATGCAGTAACATATATACTCTATATGTTTTTATTGAATCTTGCGATAGAAATATTGAATTTTATAGGTACTGAAAATTCAATAATTTTATAAATATTCATTTAATCTTATTTGTTTTAAAAAGAGTAACTAACATTAATGAGATCATATTATAGATAGGAGAAAAGATGAGGCTAAAATAATCCGTGACAAGTATCCAAATCACATATTTGTAAGATTCGAGTCTTATTAGATTGTAAATAAGTTACTTTTTGATATGTTGAAATTTTAAAATTTTGACTATTATTATATAATTTGATTTGCAAAAGAAATTAATTTCATCAAATTGAAGATACAAATAATAATTCATTTTGATTGTAGTTGAATAGATCATCATTTTGGATTTGCATATATATGATTCCAACAGATTTTACAGTGGGATAGTATGTACATATGATATGCAAGAGAATAAATGTAGGTGTAGAGAAAGAAATATTTATTTTTGTGAACAATGTGCTTCCAAGCTTGAAATTAAAACCTTTCAAGCTTTATCTTTGCAACTAATATTGTTTGGAATTTTCTTTTTCAATACTTAATTCCATCATCATCATCATCATCATCATCATTTTCATCGTCATGATCATCATCGTCATCATCATCATAACTAACATCATCATAATCATCATCATCGTTGTCGTCATATTCATGGTCAAACATGACTGACACTAACAATTCGAGCAACAAATTAGATGCCACATAATACTGGAATAAACGAAAAACTATGACTTCAGGTAACAATTAGGGGTACTTCCCTAACTTATTTGAAGATGAAGTAAAAAGAGAAAAGATAGAAAATTGAATCAGATTTCATAATATATAGCATTTATGCAGAGAAAATGTGTGTAAATGATTATAAAATTAGTTTCCGTGAAAGTGGGTTTTCAAATTTTCAGCACATCTTAACATATATGTTTGTGCAGGTGTAGCAATATACGAGGTAAATGATGTCAATTTGGGATAAAATCTTACAGACATATAAAGGACATATGGGCCTAGTACAACACTATTTATTCAGAATTTTTCATGAATTATTTTTTTTATTATTAATTATTGAAGTCACAAAAGCTTGAAATTAAAACCTTATGTGTGGGTGCAACACTTTAGGGGAAACAATTAATGAAATCCTTGATTTATAAATATAAGATCGTAGAGCTTGATCTCGTCTAGTGCACCATATAGTTTTATTGGGAAATGGTGGTGGAAATCAAAAGTTATATAATAAACAATCGATGTATCTATTTTCGAAAACTGACGTGTGTCATTTAGAAAAATAATTATAAATAAATAAAACATAGTTTTGAAGGAAAAAATTACATATTCAGAATCGTAATATCGTACTCTACAATATCCTATATTTTCATAAAAAAATATTGTTTATGTCATAGAAAAACACACCATCTAAACTAAGCATATTGATAGAGTTCTAAAAAAGAAGCAATAGCCCTGGTTTATTTGTCCTAGCCAATAGGTTCGGTAGTCCGAAGCTATTTCTGAACATAATCCCAAACCTTATTCCCACTGATTATTTTAATTTTAAAATAATGCATATGCGTTATAGCTTATTCATATCGCATATGTGATATAACACATATGCAATATGAATAAGCTATAATGCATATGCATTATAGCTTATTAATATCACATATGCGATATAATGCATATGCGATATGACAAAGCTATAACGCATATGCGTTATAGAGCATATGCATTTTTTCTTAACTAATTTGGTACGAGAGTAAAAAAGAGTAATGGCATCCTTATCCCATTATAAAAACCATTTAGACAACACTATGATGGACACAAATAATTCCTCTTTTTAACGGTGAATGAAGCCATGGGTTGTGCATCCAAGAAAATAGGGTGGTGAATGAAGCCATGCACTATGCATCCAAGAAAATAGGGCAGTGAACGAAGCCATGGGCTGTGCATCCAAGAAAACAATAATTCCTCCTAACCTTCGATCTATTCAGCTTCAAGGGAAAATTTGCAACATTAACAGAGAGATTGAAGATTGATTTATGTCAGCCCTCAAAGGACATTATAAAGTCACGAGAATGCTTGTTTGGTAGCTCTTTTGGATGTAAAAAATATAGAACGAGTACCGATGGATCAACATACGCTCTCACTGCAAATCACTAGAGATGATTCATCGATAGGTGATAGGTGACTTTAATCAACATTATTATAGTTATCATGCTCTTTTGATCATCATCCTCATCATCATCATAGTCATCATCTTCATCATCATCATTGTATTCATCATCGTCGTCCTCATCATCATCACCATCATTGTTCATCATCATCGTCGTCATCATTATCATCACCATCCTCCTCCTCCTCATCATCCTCATCATCATCATCATCATCATCATCATCACCATCATCCTCCATCATCATCATCATCATTGTTCATCGTCATCGTCATCATCGTCATCGTCATCATCATCGTCATCATCCTCATCACCATCATCATCCTCGTCATCATCATCATCATCACCATCATCATCATCACCATCCTCATCCTCATCCTCATCCTCATCATCATCATTATCAACCTCATCATCATCACCATCACCACCACCCTCATCCTCGTCCTCATCACCATCATCATCCTCCTCCTCCTCCTCATCATCATCACCACCCTCATTCTCATCATCATCATCATTGTCATCATCATCATCATAATCACCCACATCCTCATCATTATCATCATAGTCATCATCCTCCTCCTCCTCCTCCTCATCATCAACATTGTTCATCATCATCATCATCATCATCATCATCACCATCATCATCCTCATCATCGTCATCATCATCATCATCACCATTTTCATCCTCATCATCATCATCATCATCATCCTCATCCTCATCCTCATCCTCATCCTCATCACCCTCCTCATCACCCTCATCCTCATCATCATCATCATGATCATCATCATCATCACCATCATCATCATTACCATCATCCTCATCATCATCATCATAGTCATCATCCTCATCATCATCCTCGTCATCATCACCATCATTGTTCATCATAATATTCATCGTCACCCTCATCCTCATCATCATCACCATCCTCATCCATCCTCCTCCTCCTCCTCCTCATCATCACCCTCATCCTCATCATCATCATCATAGTCATCATCCTCCTCATCATCACCATCATTGTTCATCATCATCTTCATTGTCACCCTCATCCTCATCATCATCACCCTCATCCTCATCATCATCATGGTCATCATCATCATCATCACCCTCATTCTCATCATCATCATCATCATCAT
The DNA here is from genome assembly GCA_001517045.1 of Pseudotsuga menziesii. Taxonomy (NCBI): domain Eukaryota; kingdom Viridiplantae; phylum Streptophyta; class Pinopsida; order Pinales; family Pinaceae; genus Pseudotsuga; species Pseudotsuga menziesii. Next base: position 26,803 of record LPNX010644928.1, read on the forward strand.
CATCATCATCATCATCCTCATCCTCATCCTCATCATCATCACCATCACCTTCATCCTCCTCATCATCATCATAGTCATCATCCTCCTCATCATCACCATCATTGTTCATCATCATCTTCATCGTCACCGTCATCCTCATCATCATCACCATCCTCCTCCTCCTCATCCTCATCATCATCATCATAACCCTCATCCTCATCATCATCATCATGGTCATCATCATCATCATCATCGTCATCACCCTCATCCTCCTCCTCCTCATCATCATCATCATCCTCATCCTTAACATCATCATCATCATAATCACTCTCATCCTCCTCCTCATCATCATCATTGTTCATCATCATCTTCATCATCACCCTCATCCTCATCATTATCACCATCCTCATCATCATCACCATCATCATCATCACCCTCATCCTCATCATCATCACCATCATCACCCTCATCATAATCATCATCATCATCATCATCCTCATCATCATCTTCATCGTCACCCTCATCCTCATCCTCATCACCATCCTCATCACCCTCATCATCATCATCACCCTCATCCTCATCATCGTTATCATCACCCTCATCCTCGTCATCATCATCATGGTCATCATCACCATCATCATCAGCCTCATCCTCATCAACTTCATCATGGTCATAATCATCATCATCATCATCATCATCATCACTCTCATCCTCATCATCATCATCATCATAGTCATCATCCTAGTCCTCATGATCATCACCATTATTGTTCATCATCATCGTCATCATCATTATCATCATCATCCTCATCATCATCATCGTAATCATCATCATCATCATCATCAACATCATCCTCCATCATCATCAGCATCATTGTTCATTGTCATCGTCATCATCATCATCATCATCCTCATCCTCATCCTTATCCTCATCCTCATCCTCATCATCATCATCATCCTCATCCTCATCATCCTCATCATCCTCATCACCCTCATCTACATCATCTTCATCATGGTCATCATCATCCTCATCCCCATCATCATCATCATCACCATCATCACCACCCTTATCCTCATCATCTTCATCATGGTCATCATCATCATCATCACCACCCTTATCCTCATCCTCATCCTCATCCTCATCCTCATCCTCATCATCATCATCATCACCCTCATCCTCATCATCTTGATCACCCTCATCCTCATCATCATCATCATAGTCATCATCCTCCTCCTCATCACCCTCATTTTTCATCATCATCACTCTCATCATCGTCATCATCATCATCACCCTCATCCCCATCATCATCATCATGGTCATCATCATCGTCGTCGTCGTCATCATCATCACCCTCATCCTCATCCTCATCCTCATCATCATCACCCCCATCCTCCTCATCATCACCATCATTGTTCATCATCATCTTCATCATCACCCTCATCCTCATCATCATCACCATCCTCATCATCATCATCATCATCATCCTCATCCTCATCCTCATCCTCATCCTCATCCTCATCATCATCATCATCATCATCATCATCATCACCCTCATCCTCATCATCATCATCATGGTCATCATCATCATCATCATCATCATCACCCTCATCCTCATCATCATCATCATGGTCATCATCATCATCATCATCATCATCACCCTCATCCTCATCATCATCATCATAGTCATCAACCTCCTCATCATCACCATCATTGTTCATCATCCTCTTCATCATCACCCTCATCCCCATCATCATCATCACCCTCATCCTCATCATCATCATCATGGTCAACATCATCATCCCCCTCATCCTCATCATCATCATCATAATCACCATCCTCCTCATCATCACCATCATTGTTCATCATCATTTTCATAAGCATAGATAAATGTAAATTGCATATATTCAGTGAGAACTGAATTGCATATGCAATATATCCCATATGCACTAAATCACATATGCGATATCTTCATAAGCATAGATAAATGTAAATTGCATATATTCAGTGAGCACTAAATCGCATATGCGATATATCCCATATGCACTAAATCGCATATGTGATATATCGCATATGCATTTTGGAGAACATGTAAAAAACCTGCCTGTTCATTAAAAAGCATTGTATCAATATCGCATATGCGATATGTGTTGTATACGAAATGTTGGGTTACGTGATGTGGGCTAGGTTTATTGTATCAAAAGACATAATTCGTCTAAACCCGTGCACAGAGAACTATTCAACGTGCAATTTTTAATCATTACTTACATAATTCCATAGTTTTGTATAGGTTTGGGTGGATTTCAATGGGGAATGTACGTAATAGAGGTCGAAAGTCAGCAAGGAAGGTGCTTACACAGGAAGAAGTAGAAAATAAAAAAGAAAAAAAGAGGGAATATTCAAGAAATTATCGGCGTTCATTACATGAGCAAATAGTTCCCATTCCCCCTCAACAGATACCTGATGTAGAGGCTGAGGAATATAATGCAACATTAAAGTAAGCTGGTTATACGGAAGTTGATATGATTGATCCATTAGTAAACAAACACTCTTGTGAAGAGTTCAATAATTATGTTACTCCCGATGCAAATGTGACTGAGCAACAACCATGGTCAATGGTTCAATCTCCTAATCGAAGTTGTCAACCTGTAGTGGATATAAACATCACTCCAGCATTTCAAACGACAACAAATTTTGCATCAAAAAGAAACATAACTCCTAAATGAATACAAGTGGACAAGAGCGGCTTGAATTCCATGGAAGGAAAGGTAGCTAAACACACTATCCTTCGTCATTGTTCTCAAATAATGAAACAATATTTTGATAACAAATCCGAAGCCGGTAAATGCCAGTTGTTTTTAGCTTTGCTTAAATGTAGAAATATGGAAACTGTTAGAAGAAATTTAGGCATAACAACAATGAAGAATATCGAATCAAGTAATCACATTGTTAAATCTCTTGTTGCTGCATTCACATCGATTGGTAAAAAAACTCATTCACAAGACTATAATGTGGCTCGTCATGTATTGGATGAATCAATTGTATGTAGATCCACAAGACAATGTTGTTTACTTAAATGCACATCACAAATTGTGCCTTTACATCCAAAGACACTTAAAAAATATTCAGTAATAAGAGACAACCTTGATATAGAGGGACAAATGGAAACATTATGGGCATTTAGCAGTAGGTTGCCCCGCAAAGACATGAAGTTAGTTGAAGCAGTGAAGGGTCTAGTGCAAATGTTTTGGCATGATAACACTAGGCCTTATTCTAACACAAAGGATGTGTTAAAACATTGTAGGGGTTCTAGAAAAAAGGAACCTCATGTTAAACATTATCTTGGCATGACACAAACTCAATTGTTCGAGATGTTTAAAGTTGCCCACGTAGAACTAAGGCTCAGGCAAAGATCTTTTGAAAAATGCAAGCCTTGGTATGTTAGAATCAATACCATCCGGAACACTTGTTGTTGTAGATACCACATAGAGTTTGACCTATATTACCATACATTTGCATTTATATGTTGTTTTTTGCATCCTAACCATGTGGAGGAATGCTCAAGTACATTACCTCCAATGTCATCCAGAGATTTCATCCATAGCATAATGTGTCCGAGGCAAGATGGGCAGACACATTACTTAAAACAATGTGTAGATGTTTCTTGCAACAATTGTGGTGGGCTATCATTATTGTTTGATTGCATCCATGAAAGTGAAGATCAAGCATTCGTGAATGCAATTGTTGAGAAGCAGAACTATCAGTATGAGACATATCAACTACATGATGGGAAAGAAAGCAAGAAGATTAAATTGGTGACTTCACAGATAAATTGTTGAATATTGACATATTAATATTCATGTACATGGTCATCATATATGTGGTTTATTGACATATTAATATTCATGTACCAGGTGTGAGTATGTGATTTTATTCCAGAGTTTCGTGGAAAGATCCAACAGTACATTTAACATGTCGATATGGCATGATGGCAAGATGAGCAATTCAGAATATGGCAGGACACCTTCCCTATCGGAACAATACTATTAGTGGTTGATTTTGCGGAAAATTACACCCTACGACCAGAAGATAAAATTCAAAGTAAATACTATCACTCATAGCAGGTGAGCATAATGGTGCATATCACATATCGACATGGGCAAGATAGCAATGAAGAGAAACGTGTGATACTAAAAGAAATTCACTTCTACATAAGTGACGACCGGACCCATGACATCCATTACGTGCAACATTGCTTTAAATTATTATATGATCATGTGATAGCTATGGATATACCATTTTATCATCATTTCATTTGGTCAAATGGTTGTGCTGGACAGTTCAAGAATGCACGTGTATTTGAATGGTTGTGTTTGTTGCACATAAAATACAAGGTGCCACATGTATGGAACTACTTTGAAACTGGTCATGGAAAATGAGAGCACGATGGTGCTGGGGCATGCATTAAAACTGCCCTTCGAATGGAAGAGATGAAGTTTACAGGTGCTCGCCTTCGAGACGCTGCATCTATAGTCAAATGATGTGCATCTATCATGGGATAAAAATCAACAAGGAAACACTTAGTGCGAAGAATATTCTAGGAGGTGACAAATGTGGACCGATCACAAACACATCGGGCGAACATAGTGCATGGAGCTCGACAGTTTCATTCAATTAGAAGTTCAGACAACTCGACCCTACAAATTTGGACAAGAGTGAAGGCTTGCTTTTGCAGTTCCTATAGCATCAGTGAATGGGATGATTGTGAGGATATGGATACCATTGATACATGGGATCGAATGACACTTGGTACCAATTTCAATGGGGTTAATGCAATAGACAATTTGGAAAATTATCAGACACATATTTCTACAGACTATGATCACATATCGGATCTCATACAAGTAGGTACATGAGTAGTACCTAAATAAGAAAATGCATTTATGTATTATTTACTCGACCTATGTAGAATTTAATTTATGTAGAAATTAGAAATGCAAGACCTTATTTACAAAATGTATTGTTAACTTGACCTATTTCCTTTCACAGGTCAAATATATGCAGTGGTTGCCCCAAAAAATAATGAATGGGGTTCTGACTATTGGTTGGCACGTTGCTTAGAGGGGAAACAAACCATTCTTGAACCTGTTATAGATGATGAAAATATTGAATTCCCAACTAGCTCGATGGTTATAAAAGGGGAGTACTGGACACTTGCAACACAACAGAAAAGGAAGAGTGAGTATGTATATCAGGATTATAGACCAAGAGCTATTGTATACCACTTCACCAACCTAGTAGTTGGTATAAACATCAAGGTATGTACACTTGGTCACAAAAATAGGTCACATGTATGATACTTGCTACCTCATATAGAGAACGAAAGATTGATGACACCATCGGCACCAGAGATGATCTGGATGGCCTACTTGTATGAGTGCATTGTCAGGTGTGTTATTTAACCTTTAAAGTGAATTCTGAAGCACAATTTCAATTATTTAGCCTTACTTTATTCCCAATGTAATAAACCTATGATTGACAGATACCATTCACATACATAATATTATTCAGAGGATACTAGAAACTATAAACACGTTCATACAAACTCAGGTGAGTTATCTATAAATCATGTTTACACATTTTCATTGGGTTTTCTTTTCTTTCTTATGATTTTACTAATGTCTATCCTTTCATGTGCCTAGGATACAAACACCATCTATGACACATTGGAGGCACCAAGAATGGTGTCTTTAGACACCAGCAAATAGAGTTCAGAAAATAACAAGCTCTCCAGTTGTTGAAATTTACCTTTCTTGATGTTTTTAGTTTAATATACATTTAATTACATTTCCATGTACAAATCGGAAACCAACTAGGCGTACATGATCACCAATACTTGCATGGACCAACTAGGCTTTCATGAACACTGAATTTGCATGCACCAACTAGGGTTGACAAGATATGAGATGGAACTGGGGTTTAGTGAGCAATTTGAATGTTAAGAGAGGGAACTAGAAACACATGGCCATGTACAAATCGGAAACCAACTAGGCTTTCATGAACACCACTTTGCATGCTATCACTAGAGTTGACAAGGTATGAGATGGATTAGGGCTTAGTGAGCAATTTACAAGTTAAGAGAGGGAACTAGAAACACATGATCACCAATACTTGCATGCACCAACTAGGCTTTCATGAACACCAATTTGCATGCACCAACTAGGGTTGACAAGGTATGAGATGGAACTAGGGTTTAGTGAGAAATTTTCAAGTTAGGAGAGGGAACTAGAAACACATGATCACCAATACTTGCATGCACCAACTAGGCTTTCATGAACACCAATTTGCATGCACCAACTAGGGTTGACAAGGTATGAGATGGAACTAGGGTTTAGTTAGCAATTTCCAAGTTAACAGAGGGAACTAGAAACACATCATCACCAATACTTGCATGCACCAACTAGGCTTTCATGAACACCAATTTTCTTGCTATCACTAGGGTTGACAAATAATGAGATGGATTAGGGTTTAGTGAGCAATTTGCAAGTTAAGAGAGGGAACTAGAAACACATGGACATGTACAAATCAGACACCAACTAGGTTTTCATGAACACCAATTTGCATGCTATCACTAGGGTTGACAAATAATGAGATATCACTAGGGTTTACTTCAGGAAATTTGCAAGTTAAGAGAGGGAACTAGAAACACATGGCCATGTACAAATCGGAAACCAACTAGGCTTTCATGAACACCACTTTGCATGCTATCACTAG